>WNNJ02003050.1:0-163844 GCA_012934845.2 Pomphorhynchus laevis
TATTCTTATTATTAATATTAATTATAATATGTTTATTTTAAAATTAATAAATTATAAAATTATCAAAAAATTTTATTTTAAAACTAAAATTGACATTTTGTTTTAATTTTTTAATGACATGCTGGAGAATCATGAAACATGACAATCAATAAAAATTTGTTGACATTTGCTAGTGCTCATTTTCTTATATCTTTTTAAAGCATAAATAGTATTTGTTTTAATTTACAAATATTTTATATTAGAAAAGGATATCTTTATAAATTAAATTCATTTACGATTTTCACTGCAATCCATTATTCTTTTATCTTAGAGCATTTGGAGCTACAAATGCTTACACTATTATTTAGAACATGTAATTTAATTGCTGAATTAACGTTTTAATAGACAAATAGAGAAAGAATCCTTATCCACCTAATTCGTCGGAATGGGAACAAATGGAATCATGCATCAAGTAATTAGCAACTTGCGGCTGATATGTTGGCTTTATCTTTTTTAATCTTATGTTTAAAGCATGGATTGTATCACTTTTTAAAATGCGTATGAAGTAAGAAAGCTGTAAGTTACAAGTTCGTAAAACCAAATAAATTATTTCAAGGATCCATAATACTGGATAAGTTGGTGAATGTATGATTTGCGTAATTACAATTGATTACGTTACGAATTTAAATTAATTGGGTGGCTGACATCCTAATTTTATAGGTAGTTTGTAAGAAGGAATTTAGAGTTAACGAATTAAACCATGAAAGTTTAAATTATCTATTCTCTAATTACATTCATTGTGAATATTTACTGCTTGAATCTAATTTTTAGAAAAGTGGATGCATTCAAATTTTTTTAAAGTATTTTAATTGAAACGTTTTTCTAAGTCGATATGCTGATTTTTAGTATTTTAGTAATGGTAAGCGAGTTATATTTATAAAAGTTAGACTTCAATTTTGTCATTTAATGATGACGTGATGTATCCTAGCTTTCACTAATCTCAATTTATTGTTATCTAATGAATATCCAATTAAATGTGATTTTTTCTAGATATGGATTTAAACGACCTTTTTGTCGAGGTCATTAGAGAAGATGGTGCCTGGTACAAAGTGAGTGAATAAAATTTAGTTTTATTGTCGTTATCAACTATATTTTGCGATAGGGTCTTGTTCATGATTTTACGGATGAGGGCATTGAAGTAATCTTTCCAAACACGTAATCTATTTTGACGAAAACGTTCGTATATTATTTGTGTACTTTGCTTTGCAGCCAATTACCTCCATCAACTGTAAGATATGATCAGGTGAAACCAGTCCCCTCAAATGGTGATTCAACACCGAAAGCACCGGAGATTGGCGATCACTGCGAGGTATTTTCGATCTATCCAACGATGTTATTTAATGCTAGATTGTATGTGGAACTCAGATTTGCTCAATTTCTGGGCCTAAAATTGAAATTTGCAATTTTAAATTCTATTTCTAAAACAATTTTCTTATTAGAACTTTAATTAGTCAAGAAAGAGCAATAAATAAGAGACAATAAAAATTTAAAATTATTGTTGCACTTTATTAACACTTCGCTATTATTGGCACTTTATTTTACTATCATTTATGATAGTAATTATTAATAATTAATAATTTATTAATTATTAATTAATAATTATTAATAATTAATAATTAATTATTAAATTATTATTTTTATTATTTCATTTGTATTGAATCCTTAATTATCAGTTACACTATTGAATCCTTGATTAACGCTATATATAGCTTAATTTAATAAGTATTTAATTTAAAATAGCATAAAAAGTATTTATAAAAAATATTTAATCAAATAAAATCAAAAAGTGTCATTGCCTTTTCTATGCATGTACGCATATTATCTCTCTATTTGACACTCGTATTTTCCAATGCGCCTGTAAAATACATTCGTATATTTATGTGTAATTCGTTCTCCTCCTTGTCTGACATGACTATTCGAATAAGAAAAATCCTCGATTGGATTTAATTGTGGCTTCAAAAGGGTAAGTACATGGTTCCTTTGGCATGATGCCTTCCTCACAGCAGCCGTTATATATATTCACGAGAATTATCTGTTTTATTACCGATCCTTCAATATATAAAGCATTGATGATGGAAGAACCAAATAAATGAGTTGATCTAGTAGAAAAACAGGACAGATATCTACGAAACTATCAAAGATAATAATTGTTCATTCATTAATATCTACTTGAATTAGACGACTATAACGCAGGCAATTCTGTATGAATAAAGTGTGATATTATTTTTTAAGCTCTCACTTTCAGATTCTCACTGATCAATTGTTTCAATTACTAAAGCGCACATTTCGCTAAAGTCATTTTGTAATAAAAACGTTGTTCTTTATATTTGCTTTCAGGTTCAACTTGCATCAAAAGACGGCGGTACTATAGGATGGGTAGAGGGAGTCATCAAAGATGCTCGAGGTGACTTTTTCGTTGTCGATATTATTAATCGAGAAAATGAGACATCAAAAAGTGACATTTTTCCCAGTGAGCGTATTCGAGCCATCAATAATCAGTAAGTTTTCACATATCATCTAAAAGTGAAACTACTGTTTTCTTTAGAGAACCAATGTCTCCTGGTTGTTTATTTCGATATCGTGTACATTTAAACGAAAATCTGGAAGAACTGTGGGTTTTTGAATTTTTGAGAAATTTTATTTTTCATTTGTTAGATTTAGAGCAAGTGACGATAAAAGCCATAAGTTCCTCAAAGAACCACTGTCGCCTTCACGTCTGTATTACGATAAAAACACAAAAGAATTGGTACTGCTGGTAAGCTTAATTAAAAGATTGTTATGCTTCTTTAAGGTTTAATCTTTTTTCTCAGCTGGGATTATCAATTAGCTTATAAATTTTCAACCGAATTGCTCTGTAAGCAATTTTTATAAATGCGCTCTATAAAAACCTAACGTTGATAACACTCCTTGTGTTATCTCAGATAACATCATTTTTTACTTTTGATTTATTTTTCTTTCACAGTAATGAATTACCATGAAAGTTTTCACTCGAATCGTTTACTTTAAAAGAATTAGTTGAATTTAAATATTTTGTCAAATTTACAAATGTTTGTTTTTGCCATGCAGACAGATTCCCAAACATGTCTTAAACGAGCAACAATGATGATTGAAATGCATTTAAAATGCCTTGACATCAAAAGCGCAATTATTCGCAAATCAAAAAATGCATTGGACAGAATAAAGGTTTATTTTAATGTGTCAGTTATTTATTAAATGATCATTATTTTCTGCTTAGTATTCGTCAGGATCAATTACTTCAAGGCATTCATGTGAATTTCAAGTAAAAGAATCTGTAATGGGCCTTGCAATCGGTTCACGAGGCACTAATATTATAAGTGCAAGGCGAATACCTGGAATTACTCAGATCGATACTGATCATGCTACCCTTACGTTCCGAATCTACGGAGAGGTATGATCTTTAACTATTTATGACTCTAGCTATCATGTGTTGCAAATTATATGCTTGTTAGTACAAAGGACTTCAAATTCTTTATCAAGTTTGTATTAAGTGATATGAAATATTGCTTTGATACGATAAGTTAAATTGGGATTTGATAATAAAAGAGAAATAATTTTACATATTACAGCCATTTTTCTGTCTCAATTCAAAATTAAATACTTATTATAAATGACTAAAGGATTATTGGTGGTACATTTAGACAGAAGAGGCCGTCAATCAGGCCAGGGCAATGCTAGAGTTTGAAGAATGTGTTGTGATGGTACCTCGAGCTATTATAGGTTCGCACATATTGAACATTAAAATTGAGACATATATACATTATCTTTATTTCCAGGTAGGGTTATCGGCAAAAACGGAGGTACAATCCAGGACATTGTTGACCGATCGCAAATATTAAGAGTCAAAATCGAAGGCGATAAAGACCGCACTATTGAAGGAGAAGAGGTTTATTAATATTTATTTTTTTCATCAACTTTTTGTATAAAGGACAAGGTGCCTCTGATATTTACCGGAACTGTGGAAAGCATTAATAATGCAAAAATTCTTTTGGACTTTTATATTGCACATATCACTGAAATTGATGAGCTTGCGCGGGCATACAATAAACTGATGGACGAAATACACAAATCGATGCCTCAAGCCCCTATTAACAAGACTCCAAGGTTACCATATCAAGGTCAAAATGATATGCCTGTTAGAGGACGTACAATGCCACCGGGAATGTACAGAGGAGGTAAGTGCTTATTACACAAGTGTCCATAAAAGATAATCGGCATTAATGTTACCAATACATGATGTATTTTTATAATTTCCATAATCATACTTTAATTACATATTTTTATACATGACAAAGTAATATATTAATAATATTTTACTTTATCCTTTACATTTTTAATTCTTTGTAAATTCATATTTTATATATTTCACATATAATAATTTTTTGAATGGATAATAATCCTTAAATGTATTAGAATAAGGTACGCGTGTATTTGTTCCCGCTGCTATGCTGGGTCAAGGAATAGGGGCCAAAACCTGATAGCATTGCAGTTGCCCTGATAACTTTTTTAATATTCAAATACATTGTATTGAATTTTGAGAGCAGGATCAAAAAGGAAAACTTTTCATTTTTATATTTAGCTATAATTTCTGTTAACATCAGAAAAAAATTAAAATAAAAAAATAAAAAAATATCAAATAATAACATCATATATTATTTGTTAATCAATTCATAAAAATTGATTTTTATTTTAAATTTTAATTATAAATTTTAACTTTATAAATTATATAAAATCTTGTATAACAAATATTTTTATTTATCATTATAAATAATTATTTATAATTTAATTTTTTTATTTAGTATCATTTTTTATGTATAAATAATATAAAATATGTACACAGTTAGCTAATCTAATTTAAAATCATTAATTTAATAGGGTTTAGCACACCATATGTTTCTTAGATAAAAGGGAAATATGGTCTATACCAAAAATTGAAAGGCAGCATTGAAAATGCATAGCCATAAATGGCTGTTCAACAAAAATTTCCGATTGTAGACAACACCAGAAATAAAAAATTTAATACTAAATGTATTAAATTTTATTTAACAACAAAAAATGAAACTTGTAATGTTTAAAAAAGCTTTCCTGAAATGCTAGTAACTAGTTTAATAATAAATACTCCAATGGGAAACGAATATTATTAAAAATTTTATATAACAAGTATTTATTATTTGTAATTATAATTATTTAATTTTTTATGATTTATACAACTAATTTCGAAAATTGATAAATTGTATATACGGATAGTAACTTATATTTTATCTATAACTAATGGTCATCCAGTATCGACATTTAAATTATAATTTATGTTTAATTTATATATAGTATAAAATTCGTGGATTCAGTAAGCTGATCAGATGTATAATAGTACAATTATAAATTATATAATCAGGGTTATCGTAATATAATTACATATAACTATCTTTTATAACAATTATTTTTTGTAACATTATTTATAATATAAAACATATTATTAAAATGTACTATTAATTTTAGTTTTGTAAGGCTGTTTATCTCTGTTTACCGTAATTTTAATTTAATTATGATATGTTAGTTATCAGCTTTCGTTCACGGAAGGTTTAAATTTCTTTCTATTAGGAAATCGACCGATGAATCCAAACTATGCTCATACGCAACAACAGAACGCTCATCCCCAACATTTTACAGGCGGTAATCGACATACAGAATCTGGTGACCACTTTCAATCGAGGCCTCAGCGTAAACCGCGTTACCCTAATCCTAATCCCCATTATAACCATCAATCTACAGCAGGAAATCACGTACCGACCCAAGCAGCAAATGGTTCATCATCAATGGCGAATAATCATTTCCGTCAACAGGATAACCATTATCCTCATCAACAGCATGCACAACAGCAAGCTGGCACACATGCAACTGCTTCGGCTGGTGATTCTTAAGAGTTATCAGCAGGTGTTAAGCGTCATAAAGATTATTTGATCTCTACTACAATGTGTCTCTGTTTCGATTTATCAAAAACTTTATATATGTTGATTGTTTTTCAGTTTTTGAATAATTATACCATCAAGTCTCGGCAATTGTCCATTGGTAAATATCTCCATTGCTCTGGCAGTGCAGATTTTTAACTTATGCAAATTAGTTTCCAGGAAACGCTTTTTGATGTTGTAATATTGAGTCAACTCTTTGTAATTTAGAAGAGAGTTTAAAAAGTATATTTATTCGAATTGCATTGATTATTTTGATTACAGGTGATATTTCTGAATATAATTAAATGAATTAACCTTACAAATTATTTGAGCTAACAAATTTCAACAAAATGTTGCACGTTTAATGGCCCGAATGATGTCTGCAAAACATGCCAATGTGCTAAAGAGTATTTATAATAAACGAATAAATATACAATGTATTTATTCTAAACGAATAATAAATAATTTAATATATTTCGCTAACTACTGTTAGCATCTTCTGAAAATTACCAAGGTAATAAGTTAGCAAAATATCAAAAATAATTTATTTCCTTTGATCCAGCTCCAATAATTATTTAAAATAATTTCAAATTCAATTTAAATAATTATTAAAATAATTTCAAAGTCAATTAAAATTATAAAAAGAGTCAAGTGTAATAAAATAAGTAGAAAATTTAAAAATATTCTAATAATTAGTTTGATAATAATTATAATTTAAAATACATTTTTGAACAAATGCAAAATATAAAAGTCGAAAGTCTAGTATTATGTTTGTTAAATAAAAATGTATTATTAAATTGATAAAATGTTAAAAGATAATAAAGAATAACTTAATAATAAACGAATAATAATTAATTTAATATTTCATTATAATTATTAAATAGTCAAATTTAATAAATTATTTAAAAGAAATAGAATTTGTGCATTTTATAAAAGTGGAAAATTCAAAACTAAATAAAAATGTGGAATGTATTATTTTATATCTCTGTCGCCTTACGACGCTGAGCATAAAAATACAGAATAAAAAGTGTATAATGCTTTTGATTTTAAGGCAAATTCTTGTCGATATGATCCAGTTCATTATTCGTTGGAATTTAAACACAAAAAATTGATTTATAAGATAAAAAGGAATTTTGCATTTGCATAAACGATTATGGTATCCATGACTCGAAGCTCACAGTATAAGAGGCTTTTTAGTTGACTTACTATTGTAAGTATATATACTAGATTATTTGATTACGTTATTATATATTAATATACATTAGTATTAGATTTTCGGCCCCGCGTGGCCGAATGGTGGAGGCGTGTGCATTGCAAACTCTATGTACGGGGTTCAAACCTCGATCATGCACTCTCTATTGACTTCTCTGTAAGCACACGTCAAAGCCACAAGATCGCGTTGTCGAAAGACGTTGGGGCACCCGATGATGAAGCGGGACCACTCTTCATTAGTATTAGATTTTGATTTTACCATTTTTGGTTTTGGAAAGTTTTTCATATTAATGAAATGAAATTGGATTATATTATATTAATATTACATTATATTAAAGATAATATAATGATAAATTATTATTTTTAGACATATTATTTATAATGTGGTTATAACTTATTCATCTATCGCAACAGCAATTTTCGACATAAAAGTCAAATTTAAGAAAAATCTAATAATAACGTATTTAATAATTATAAAGATTAAAAAGAAATTAGACGTGCAATACAGTAGAAGATTCAAGAATAATTTTAAAGTTATTTGGTAATTGTATAATAATTAAACATGAATTGGACAAACAAAGTGTATAAGAGTAGATAATTCAAAAATAATCTAATGATAATTAATATAATTTATTATAATTATTAATTGGACAATTGCAATATATAAATGTAAAAAGTTCAAGAACAGAATAAAATGTCTAATTTAAAGTTTATTATAATTAACAAGCCAAATTATGCATTCCAAATATAAAAATTAAAAATTCATGAATTTATTATAATAAGAGAACATTTATTTAACCCACTGCCTCTCGGTATTGGGCATTAAAAAGTGACCATTTAAAATAGTCAAAAGATCATTACATGAATGTGCATAAATAAAGAATAAAAAACGTGATATTAAAATTATTAAACAGAAATTGGTCAAATGCAATATAAATAGGCTAATAAAACATTATTTAGTAATTATTATTAAACAAAATAGTCAAATATAATTTATAAAAGTAAAAATCCAAGAAATACACTAATAATAAATTAATTATAATTATTTTTAAAGGAAATTAGTCAAATGCAATATATGAGTAGATAATTTAAGAATAATCTAATAATTAATTTTTAATAATTAATTATAATTAATAAATCGAATTTAGTAATTAATTAAAAGGAAATTAATAAATGCTATATATACCGGTGGAAAATTCAAAAACAATAATTAATTGAAAAAATTAAATAATTAGTTAAACAAAAATTGTACAAATAAAATTCAAAGGTAATAAATTAAAGAATAATCTGAAAAATTAATTGAATAATTAAGAATATTAGACGGAATTAATGCAATATATACCAGTAGAAAATCCACGAATATTCATTAATAATAAAGACAGAAGTTAACAGAAGTTAGTTAAATATAATATAAAAAGTGAAAAATTCAAGAATAATCAAATAAGTAATTTAATAATTAGTAATAATTATTAAAGATAAATTAGTTAAATGAATTTATAAAGAAAATTTAATAATTGATTAAACAGTAATTGTATAAATGCAATTTAAGAAAGTATAAAGCTCGAGAAAAATAAAAGTATAAAACTTTATACAATGCAATATATAAAATTAGAAACTTCAATAATTATAAAATTAGAAAATTCACAAATAATCTAAAAATTATTAATTAAATAGTCATAATAATCATCAGATAATAATCATAATTATTGAAAGTTTTTGAAAGTTTTGTAATGTGGTAAATGCACACAGATTGTGTGTTTACAAGCCCACGAAATCGAAACATTGAAAGCAATAATTACTCGTTTAGAAGCATTGATTAAAAAAGACTTTTTTAACGTAACAAATGCGTGCCAGCGCACGCTTACATGACCACAACAAAAATGTAAATCATGTGTCGAGAAGGTGTGAACGAAGGAGGTGTTTGAATGTGATAAATGAGGGAGCGCGGCGGATGTCGAGGGGGAGTTGATTCCAGGCGAGTGAGGCGGCGACGAGGAAGGATCAGAGACCATAGCTCTTGGAGTAATTGGGAACGTGAAAGGATCGAAGACCATAGTTGCTGGTTTAGAAGCATTGAACATAGGCTCTTCTCTTTATTTTTAGCATATATTTTAAAAATTGTAATATAATTATATTAATTGTTTTTTATTTGGTTTCTCGTTTCCGGTTAAAAATATATCTAATCTAAATAGTAAAAATATAAGTGTTAACGAAAGAAAACTTTTTAATGTGGCTAATGCACACAGACTGTGTGCTTACAAGCCCATGAAAGCGAAACATTGAAAACAATAGTTACTCGTTTAGTAGCATTGATTGTAGTTGCTTTATGAAAAATTGGAATGAGGATGAAGATCGCAGGTGATCAGGCAGGGAATTCCAAAGTAGAGGAGCAGCGATATGTAGGGATCGACGGTCGAAGTTGGTTGAGTAAAGAGGTACGTGTGGCAGAAGAGAAGCACATGAACGTAGGTAAGTAGAAAGATAGCGAGATTCACTTAGAGTTGTCAGATATAGATAAGAAGGATAATTGCAATGGAGAAGGCGATAGGTTAGACAAAACAGACGAAAATGAACGCGATGTTCAATACTTAGCCATCCAAGTTTTGATAAATAGGAGGAGATGTGATCGTATTTACAAGTCAGAAGGGATGCACATATCAGTGTTAATGAGGCGCTGAAGAGGTTTAATGGCTGACTTGGAAGATAAGACGAGAAGGCTAAGTCAGTAATCAATACGTTGGAAAAGCAGGGAGGAAATAAGAGATTTACATGAACTAAAATCTAGAGAATTTCTGACGAGACAAATAACACGCAGAAGAATATTTAAAGATCTAGTTTTATCACGAATGAAGAGATCGATATGCAGGTTATTGTTGAAGTGAACACCTAGAAATACTAGTTTATCTACAGCAGGAATAATTGTGGCCTGAAGATAGAGAAGGAGGAGATGCCGAAACGGAGGAGGGCAAAATCCATAACACTTTAGATTTGGTAGGATTGAGGGATATGCGCAAAGAAATTAGATTTTCTGAAAGAGCATGAATACAATTTGAAGAGGATATGAAAAATTGGCTTAGGGAATGGGGAGACTAGTGAAAATAAAGAAGTATATCATAAGCATACTGCATTAGTCTGAAGCAGAATTTATTAGTTATAAAAGTATAATCTTCAAGAGGAGGCGTAAAGAGAATAGGGCTAAGTACTGAACCTTGATGTACATCACAAAAGAGTACAAAAATGATAACACATTGAATTAGAATGGACCGAAAATGATCGATCGGAGAGATACGAAGAGAACCAATCCAAGGTAGACAAGGAGAATCAATGATGGTAGCGAAAACGAGAAATAAAGATTTTGTGATCGACAAAGCCGAATGCAGATAAAGATCGTGCGATATTGTCACACTACAAAGTCTTTTGTAACGAGCTGAGAGCAGATCAGATAATACTATATGCCATACTAGTTCGATGGAATGATTGGGACGGAAGGCATATTGAAAAGAAGAGTATAGCTATATATATATATATATATATATATATATATATATATATATATATATATATGTTGATTTGATCAAAAACAAGGTGTTCAAGAATTTTATATTAGGTTAGTAAAATTGATATTGGGCGATAAGATGAAGGAATAGAGGGATCAAGAGATGTCTTCTAATAGGGGACGAACAATAGCCGCTTTACAAAGAATAAGAAATATTCCATTCCGGATCGACGAGTTAAAGATGATGGTAAGAAAAGAGATAATTAACTGGAAGATTTGCTAGATTATTTACTTTAAGATTTGCTGAAAAATTTAATGGGTGGTAAATTGGAAGATGTGCAGGAGGATAGATTGGATGATTTACTGGAAGGAAATACTGGATGAATTGCTGGAGGATTTTCTGGAAGATATACGGGATTTAAAGGCTTCGATAGTAGGGTGTGGGAGCTAGATAAACTCGCAGTGTTGTTATTGTCTAGGTTTGGTTTCAGTTGACCAGTCCGTATAACCTTATTATTACGTATAACGAAATAGAGTAACGGACAGTTTTTCGCTTCTCGTTAAGTTTGGAGCGGTGAGTTTTGTAGGAATCACGTTGTACTGATGACAGATCAGTAATTAGACAGACTAGAAAAGCTAGATGAATTTCGTAGCTTACTATAATATGAAAGTTCTTGACGTGGCATCAATTTGTCAGTTGAAACAAGCAACCACGGATGAATATCAGTTTGTTTAGCGGAAAATCGTTTGAGTCGAATATACCGACATGTTAATAGATTTATCCCGATCTCAGAGAAAATGTTCTGGACGACGTCTTGATCATTCGATGAAACAGGCAACTTTTAAATGATTATGTTACACGAACGGTTTACCTGCTTATCACACTCCTGCACTAATCTGAGCGGGCCCAGATACTTGTTCAAATGATTGGCCGCGAAAACATATATTACAATCTCATGTCGAACCACACCTTCAAAAGTACGCGATCTAGTTACATTGGATTCTTCACAATCAGATGAAGTTCTTTCCAAAAAATTATTCGTCAAGTTTTTTGTCGTCTACTCAGCAATTTCAATTCGTGAGCGCTCATCTCTTCAATTGATGATGAGCGTTTTGTTAAACAATATCCACAGTGGAACTACCGCAGAATGAAATCTTTATCGACGCTACGAGTAGCTTTCACATAGGTTCTCAGAATGCAACCAAGGCTTGAGCATTTGATATCAAGGGTTACGAAATCATCCGTATCTAACTTGCCTGTAGCAAGCTTACTAAGATCAGTTGGGTGCAAAGTAAAATTTGTGCTCGACTGAAAGCTGATAAGGTGCATAGTCGTAGAAGAATCGACTTCGCTGTTTGTTTGCATCACTGTTGGCAACTTGATCATCGATCTGTCTACTGAAATAGCGTTTGGGTGGATAGTAGCACCTGAACCACGGTTTAAACATCTCGGAGCAACGCAATTGGTACATTTTTGACAAATGTGAACACAAGCGTAAGCCTTTCAATCTGCGGAAAGTCCATTACAAGGACAGCATAGCATATTTGATAAAGTATGAGATATCATTCAAGACCTTAAATCCGCTTAATTGACTTTCTTCCAGAACAGAAAATGTATTGTATGTATATTTTTAAATCCAAGAAAATTATTGAACATAAATTAATCTAATATAATATAAAAAGTGGCAAATATAAGAATAATCTAATAATAATCAATTTAATAATTTATTATATAATTTAAACATAAATTAAACATTTAATTTATAAAAGTTGATAATACAATAATAATTTATTAGCTATTAATTTAATAATTAATTATAATTATTAAACAAAATTAAAAAATGTTATATAAAAAAGAAAAGTTCAAGATTAATTAATTTAATAATTAAGTATTCTTATTTAACAGAAATTGGATAAAATCTAATACATAAAATAATAAAGAAAATCAAAGATAATCAAAAAGATTTTCATTTAATAATTAATCATAATTATTTAACAGTAATTAGCCAAATATTAATATAAGTGAAATAATCAGGAATGATTAAATAATAATTTTTGAATAATTAATTAAAAATCATAAACAGAAATTAATTAAAATAAATTTAATTAAAATAATCAATTAGAATTAGCTAAATGAAACAAAACTAAAACATTTAAGGAAAATCTTATAATAATTATAATTATAAATCAGAAATTGGGCAAATACAATGATATGGTAAAATTCAAGAACAATGTAATAATAAATAATTAATAATTACTTATAATTATTTAGCAGGAATTGGACAAATGCAATATTATAAAATCAATGTTAATTCTCTCAATTTAATAGAATTCACAAATCAACTTATTTTTCTATTTATAACTCGTAGAATTTGTTAAAGTGACATTCGACTAAGTAACAAATTTTTTAGCAAATCATGAGATTACAGATGCTAATAAATTGAACATTTGTTTATTTTATTCGTTAGTCATTATTGAGTATTTAATAAGAAATCAAATCAGCTAACTGAGTTTACATAAAAAGGTTTACGACAAAATACTTTAACAAATTTGATACAACGATAATAGGTCATCGTTGCATCTAATTGGCTTGAATTCTTATGTTTCTGATTCTATCACGGCTTTTATTTTTAGCTTGTTCATATTATATATTGGATCAGATAAGATAGCTGAGTCTACGTATTACTTAATATAAATATAAATTAATAATAAATAATAAACAATTATATTACATTTTATACAATTTATATTTATATCATGTTTAAATTTTAAAGTGAAATTTAAAATAAAAATATATTTTCACGAATTGACCAATAGATAACAGACGATTCGTTAGAATGAAGACTAGAGGTCATGAGGAGGAACTGCTATGCTATCAGGTTTTGGCCCCTATTCCACTAACCAACATAGCAGCGGGAGGGGGCAAATAAATACTTCCGACGTATTTCCTCTGAATTCGATTGTCTAGTATCTTATTCTAATACAAAGTATATTACTTATATCCACAACAGCTTTTTGCTATTATGTAAAATAAAATGATTTTTTTTATTTTTTATTAATAATTAAAGCTATTATTTTTAAACGAATTTATTATTTAAAATAATTTATTATTTCAATTAATTATATAATTAATCTCTACAATAATATCATCATAAAACAACATTTGGTTAATAAAAATTAATTTAATGTCGGTTTTATCAATTTTAAATTACATTCGTTATATATATTTTCTCTTTTTGTTTTTTGTACTATTTTTTTGCGGTATTTTTTGTAAACGAATTTATTTTTTAATGAATTATTTATGCGGTATTTATTTAGTAAACAGTAATTTTGTTATTGCCGTTAATCATTTGATTTTGTTTAATTTATGCTATAATGTAATTTTTATATTGTATTTTATCCATTTTATATTGTATTTTAGCTAATTTCGTTCAGTTTTGTTTCAATCATTGTTTCTTAATTTTTATATTTTTTGTACATTGTTCGTTTTGGTGCATATATCTTTTGTTTTTCTACTTTGAAGAAAACATGTAAAGTACAATGTAGTTTTTGTACATGGTACTTTAGGGATCAGAACATCTGTCAATTAAGAAATTAGAAATAAAATTGATTGAAGTGCACTTTAAATATAACCATTTTTGAGCAATATGAAAAAATATGTATGCAAATAATAAAATTAATTCACTCATTAAAATGTTGAATACTAAATCAGCATTTACTAATTTAGATAATCGTTAAAATTTCAAACGTTTAAATCCACGTGATATCAAATAGTAAATATATTGACAATTCAAAGACTAAGAAAATTTTATGTGGATATTAAAATAGCTCATTATAAAAATATCCATTAAATCTCATTAAATGAGTCCTATTTTTATTCTATTGTAGAAACCAGTTTTACAATACTCCGGAAGCCGTTGCAGTCGTCGTCAGAAATTAAAATCGATATTCCAAAATGGTTAACGTTAATAAATAGATGGGATATTTATCAAAAATAAGAATCCTTTAAACAAGAATTCTTATTTGTGTTACTTAAGATGTCAGTTACTGCAGAAATATTGCCGTTTGATTACTTCACCTGATCCAAGTTCAAATCTAAATTTAGTCGCTATAAATTTGAAATAATCATTTTTTAGTAACAGAATTTCAAATATGATGTCTTAAATACACACACCACATATAAATATCAAAATCGTATAAGTTTCGTTTAGTGAGATTTCTATTGAAAGAGTTGCATCCCGATCTTGTTCAAAGATGCAGCTAGAACAGGAATACATCTGATTTACACCGCCTTTTCGAATAAGAGTACAGTGGATTAAAAACTTTACCGGCCAGTTTAGACTGATAAATACTTTGATTATATAGTCAATTAGCTCTAGCAACAGGTATTTGCCGTTCAATGAACTCAATTGAAATGTCTCAAATATTCGTTTACATGCACTGTAAACGACTTGTTTTATCACGCTCGGACGAACACGTGGAATGTTTACGGCCGTAATAGTATGACTTGTCATTACCGCATCAGCGACGAAACGGGATGCAGAAAGAATTGACTTATTCAACATTCGGTCATTAACTGAGAACCGTGCTGACTGCTTGTTAATATTAAGCTAATGTTACCATGACAATGCATATATAAAATTGCTGACCAACAAATCAATGACCTATAATGCATCAGTATAACGAGGATCACCAAATAAGGCAATAATTTATATTTCGCTTCTGTTATCATAAATACGGCGACGCATGATCTATCAACCACAAATTGGGATAATTACAGGATATATATAGACTCCATGTCACATATATTTATATATTTATTTAGATAAAAATCCTTCTTCAGAATGCATTTTTGTTTGACAAAGAAGAAAAACAAATTTTTACTCGGTTATTTAATTTTCCTATATATAATCGTAGATGTTATAATCGTATATATAATCGTAGAGCATACTAGCAAATTATATATAGAGCTCAGAGAGCTTATGAAGAAGCTCTGTGCGCGGAACGTCAGACTAAATATGAGCTTTTAAATAAAATTTATAAATCATTTATGCTAGACGCGGAAGAACGACGATAACAGTACCAAGTACCGTTTCGTCATCACAATTACTTACTTTTTTTGAGCTTCATGATTTAAGTTAGCCGATATTCAAGAGACCTGCGCTGGCATTTGCCAGTGCTATTGCTAATGATCCTATTTGATGAAGCAGTGGTGCTGATTTAGCACTCAATGTGAAGTTACCAGAAATCTTTCTTGTACTTCATACACATGACCCGTGTGCCGTCTGCCAGTCCTCATCTACATCCAGTAGTGTGAGGGATCTGGCACTGATGAGTCATTGTGATGACGAAACGGTACTTGCTACCGTTCTTCCGCGTCTGGCTTCAATGATAACAATATATTTATTTTGTTTATTATTTTATTTTTTCAACAATATAACATTAGTTGATAAATACAATCTACTAATATAAATTTTCAATTCATATTTAACATTATATATATAAATATATATATATTGATATCAGGGCGTCAGCACCACGAAATAAATTGAACATTGAAATTGTCACAAATGACAAATTAAATCAGCTAACTGAGTCTACGTATTTAATATAATTATAAAATAAACAAAACATAATAATGCTAAATCAAAATTTAATAATTAAATAATAAAATAAATAATTGTTTTTAGATTTTCTATAATTTAAATCAAGTTAAAAAATAAAAATAAAAATAAAAAATAAAATTTAAAATAAACGTCATTTTTATGAATTGACTAATAAATAACAGACGTTGTATCAGAATAAGAATTAGACGTCATCAGGAGGAACTGCTATGCTATCAGGTTTCGGCACCTAACTTCTCTACCCAATATAGCAGCGGGGCCAAATACATGCTAATGATGTATTTCCTCTGAAATAACTATCTAGTATCTTATTCTAATGCAAAGTATATTATTTATTATCCATCCATAAAAATTTGCCACTCAAGAGTTTAAATTTATTCTTTATATTATTGTGTTGATTTATATATTTTACTATTTTCTGCTTGATGTTATTTTTATAGTAACCTAGTTTAAAATATGTATCTATTAAATTATTTAAATGATTTTGAAGAAAGCCAATATCATTACATAGTGTTGCAATTCTTAAAATTTCATTATTTAATGTATTATATTTTATATTATATGGTATGCATGAATGCTCATGCAAAAATATGTTTCTTGTAAATTTAAATATATCATCTTTACGATATAAATTAATAGTAGATTTAGTTAATGTTAATTTAATGTTCATATATAGGTATACACCTTCTTTATCATCAATATTGGTTTTGTTAAGAATAAGACTTTCTGGGTAAATTTGTTCACTAATTGAATAAACATTATTAGAATTAAATACACATATATCATCAATATATCAATACATATATTTCATATATTTATATTGTTTAGATTTAGTTTTTACACAGTTATGAACAAATTCATATTCTATAAAGCTTAAAAACAAGTCAGCTATAATTGGGCTACTATTACCACCCATTGGAACACCTTTTACTTGTCTAAATATAGATGTCCCTACTTATAAATAATTTTGATTTATCAAAATATTTAAGGATTCTATTAATTCAATTTTATCCATATATTTATATTTATTTGATGGTTTAATTTTTGTTAGATAAGCGTTATAATTATTATAACATATATATGTATATCTTTTTCCGAATATAAGGTTAATTAATTTTACTAACGCTTCTTTAATATCTACTAAATCTAGATTTGTATAAAGCGTACTAAAATCGTATGTATTTATATTTTGAAAATTTATTCATTTTGTCTCTTCTAAAAATTCTTTTGTAGAATTAATACTGAAATAGTGTTTTATACCAGTATTAATTTCGATTACCTTGCAATATTTTTTAAAATGTGCTTTAATTACTTTAAGTATTTTATTCATATAGACAGAAAGTGGTTTTAATGTACATTTAAACGCACTACATATGAACCTAGGTTTTATTGGATTTTTATGTAATTTTGGATTCCAATATAATATAGGTATAGTTTTATTATCTAATTCAACCTTTATACCCTTTTTATCCATTATAGAACAGTGACTTGTAATAATTGTTTCTAAACTCAACTCACTACGTTCATATGTTGGATTTACATTTAAATCATTAGAATTAACCTCTTTCATTAGTATATCATAATAAAGCTTTTTGCATATGAAGACAAAGTTATTACTAGCTTTATCAATAGTTGTCATTATATAGGTATCCTTTAATTTAGTAAGTTCTTTATACATATCTTTATTAATTTTATCTTTCCTTTTATAATTGTTTGTTATTTTCATTTTATTTTTAATTTTATCAAATAGATAATCTTTCCAAATTTTTACCTTAGATATATTCGAGCTTTCACTATTAATCAGCTACTAAAGTAATCATTTAAGTTATTATATAAAAGTCACCGTTTCGAGCTAGTTGGCTCTCATCAGTAGCTTGTACTCCCCACAACTGGATTGAAGTTGGGAGAAAAGCTATACGGTGATTTGAAACAACAAAGGCTCCTTGTTCCCTTGCAAAGACTGGGTTTTGCAACTGCAAATATTTACCCGTCTGCATTAAATGATTTGTATCAAATGATTCCACGAACAATAGTATCTCCATTTGAGGAAATTTATTAATATATATTGAGTTAAAAATATATAACACAATATATATTGTGTTATTGTGTTATATATATTTTATTATTATATTTTGTTATAGATATTTTATTGTGTTATATATATTTTTATTAAAAATATGTTTTTTATTATATATAAAGGCGACTTTTGCATTGAAAACCAGCTACAGAATCCTTCCTTAATGACATCCAATTTCATACACAATGACTACTATTATCACCATTGTCACAACCGTTTTTGTTTAGTTCGTTTTCTGCCACATATTGATAGCCCCCGGGCTCCTCGGAAAGTTGACTACAAACTCTTCTCCTATCGAAATTCGACTCATCCGAGATTCGAGCTGTTGCTCTCCGTACTCGGCTTGCGCTCTTAACTGCTAGTCTACGAATCCAGGATTATCAGATTTCACACAGCATATGAAATCTTCCATCATGATCTCCAGAAATTACATTGTCCAATATGCTCTCTGGCATGATCATCATATATTCCTTAGTTTGAGATCATGAAGATGGATTTAAATTGGAACTTGTGATCCTGTGATGTTGCTTATATTTCTGTTGAATAGTTACTAAGTCACACAAGGTGACTTTCGCTTTGAAAATCAGCTACATAATCCTTCCTTCATCACCTCAAATTCCATACACCTTATATATACAGTCGTTATTAATTATTAAACGAGGTATACGGACATAACTGGATATTGGAAACCATTCAGTAATCTAATAATAATAATCCTTGTGATGAACCCTTCTAAACTATGGTAAAAGATCCTTAAACACTATTAAAATATGGACCCTACTGATAAAATTCAATAAACAGAAACCAGTCAGGGGTTTAATTGCTGATAGACTGTGATTGTTTTCAATATCCAGTTCACTTATTAGCAACGTATTGCTCATGCTAATTTTATGTTGCAAAGAAGAAACCAGCAGCAAACAACTTATAAAAGTTCCAATCGCAAGGGCCTTACTCAATTGTATAGATATTATTTCTTAGTTTTTCTTTATACGGGATCCACTAAAAGATTCAGTATGAATTTATTCGTGATCTCGTATAAAGGTATACTGATGAAGCTCAATAAGCAATAACGGCCTATGGACTTGATTGGTGATAAACTGTGTGGTTTTCAATACCCAGTTATGTCTATTTACGTAGTTAACTTATTAGTAACGACTATAATGCGGAATCGGTCTGCCATACGGGGACAGGCTTTAATAATATTTCGCAAAGTGTTTAAAAGTGTTACACCATTAGCCACGGAAGAATCGTTATACTACAAATTCATATGATATTAAGCTGAATGGTATTATTATAAAAATGGTTCACATTAGTCGGCTATATTTATAACGAAAAATGCATTTAATCGTCGGTATTTTGCTAGTTACCATTATCAGATTTTTTATCACAACCTTTTGGTTTATATTCTATTGTATATAATACTGTATGGTAAATACCAAAGTTATTTGCAATAAAATTTTAATTTTATTCTTACCCATAAAAGTTCATTATTTAAAGCCGGAGATATAAGAATTTTGTTGGTTCATATATATAAGAATTTTGTTGAAAAAATACGTATACACGTTGAACATTAAATGCGGATATAAAATGTTTATAGCAGTGAGTTACAATCATTCTTGTAGTGTAAACTCTTGGGATCAACATCTGATCAACATCTGTAATCATATCCTCATTGCCACGATTGGGATTCAGAAAGCAAATTTGAAAATAAAAAGCCTTTTAGGTTATTTAAGGTTTTATGCCGTTTATGGCATTTCATAGTTTTTGAAAAATATAAATATGAGAAAGAAAAAAGTTAAATAATATAACGAAGAAAATTTAAATAAACCTGTTTAAAGAAGCCTATTTAAATAAGTAAATTTAATCATCGTGAGAACTGTTTAATCATTCGGTATGAATAATAGAATCATATGGTGAAACATATGAAATACCCACTGAGCTTCTACATTACTACCCACATTATACTTTCATCTACAAATAAAGACTCATATATTTCTACTACTTTAGGCGAGCAATTGACATTTATACATCAAGTCTTATATTAGAATCATAAAGTGCCTCCTGACAAACAATAAAACACATTAAACATCATTCTGAAATAGTATTTTTACCAAGTTTTATGTAGGAATATATAGAATTCTGCATATCAATCCTTGGCCCACAAACATAAAAGCAACACGATATTTTCAAACGACTTTTTAAAATCATGTAGAAATGACTTGAACCTCACAGACAATTCGTTTCTATGATATGAAGTCCTACATACCCGTAGATAGCCATTTATGACCCCCTTCTTTTTATCAGTCGTACTGATCTTACAACTACACACCCTTGAATTCTTTAATAGCCTCAAAGATACTATATTTTGCAATACTTCATGTTTAGTTCCTTCAAACATAGATTTGAACCGAGTATTGTAAAATCCACCTCCATAATATCATCAACAGATCTTATTGAAACATCATCTTCTTCAAAATCAATAATTTTCATTCTTAATATTCTCATCTAAGGGGGTATTATAAATTTTCAAAATCGACATGAAATATCAATAATGGCATGAAACCATAAAGAGCAATTTTGGTATTTAGTGTGTCTTGCTTCAGATGTTGTTTTAGTAAGCCAATTTCCGATAAATTACATTTTATATTCAAATTAAAAAATCAATTCACTTCGGAGACAATAAATATAATTATGTATTATTACATTCTAATTACAAAATTTGTTTAGAATGCATCAAATGCGATATCACTTTTGAATTTTTTACAAATTCTCCAAATTAATAACATGAAAACATCAAAGTTTAAATATTTGAATTATTTTTGCTTCAAGATGAATTAAAGCCTTATTGGTTTTCAAATTTGAAGACAAATTTATCGGAGCTTATATTTATAGTTGCAAAATGACATAAACTTTAAGAATTGAAACAACCGCAAGAGCGCGATACATACTAAGTCTAATATTTTAAATGGTAGGTGAACTGTGCGCTTGCAATAAATAGAGTTTGTGATATAAAAATTCGGATAATGATAGTAAAATCGCCGTTTTCACTCCAAAGTTAAAGCATAAATTTATTTTAATTTCTAAATTCAAATTTGTTTACATACACTGGTATAACCATGAGCGCTGGTACGGAGGATAATAGAGTGTAACGAAAAAATGAGCGAAAAATATGACTGGGACATTGAAAAATCTTTTTATAATATTTAATATCGAATTAAATATAATTCATATAACATCAAATTTTTAATATTTTTCGTGGTTCTGATTGTAAGCTATTCTTTACTGCCATGAAACATATGTAAAAGGTTAATTAATGGTATAATTCCAAATTATATTTTGTTAGACGAAAACAATTGTCTTTATTTTTAATTTCAAAACATGCTAGATATTTTTATATGATTTAACAGTCATGAAAGAATGAAACAATGATGCAGATCAAAATTCCATCACTTATCTCTGAAACATGTTCAAAATAGAGCAATAAAGAAAGTTGTTGTAATTAGCTTATCTTTGAAAAATGTCACTAGTAATGGATAAATGTTTTGTAAATGATCTACATTTGAAAGTAATGACTGCTAGTTCAAAGATTACTTTGAACCCTTTTTCCCTTTCATAAACGCAAATGTAAGTACCGTTCCAAGAGCACCAGTAAAAGCCAGCAACCCTGCTGTAGCAGCCAGACCTATCATGCCATCTTTCTTCATTGATGAATCAATTTCATCCAATAAATGTTTAGCCTGGAAACAATTAGGCTTGATTTTTAGCATTTCTTCGCAGTAGGTTTTTGCAGTAAGGAAATTCTTCAATGTGAATTCAGCTTTTGCCAGATAAAATAAAATCTGTTCTCTAAGATCAGCATCACCTTGTTCGTACAATGGACGCATTATATTAAGACCCTTTTTCACGTTGTCCAAATCTGGGTGTTCAATTAAGCAGATACCATATTGGAAAGCAGCATTGTCGGATGCAATTCCATGATTGATTTTCATTTCTGTCTCGTACTTTGTCTTACATTCATTAAATACAGTTGGATCAAACATCTTAAATGTAGATAGAAACCAATTCAGAAATGGGCTAAAAATTAAAAAGTTTATTTGTGTATGTTATTTTAGTTTATTTTGCGTAGTTTAGATTATATTTATGTAATATAAATATTTTTTTTTATTTTTTGTTGATTCTTTGTTTCAAATAATTATATGTAATTAGTTTTTTAATTAATTATTAACTGTAATAATTAATGACACATCTACACCTCTCGGCCCATACACATCTTGGTCCATACACCTCTCGGTCCATACATCTCTCGACCCATACACCTCTCGGCCCATACACATCTCGACCCATACACCTCTCGTCATGCGAGTTATTAAAAAACATATACGTGTCAAAATGAATCAATAAGACTGATCTTATGTAAGGCAGGCGAATATTGTATGTCGCACTCTAGAAAAAATTACAAGGCAGTAAAAAGTATCGGGTGTCGGCTATAAAGAATGCATATTTAAATGCATTACCATCGATTTCGCGAAATTACATTGTTGAGCGATGTTCAGACAAAAATGACTAAACGATACATTATAAGTTTTGCTTGAAGACTTAGCTTTCTCTTTACGATAACCGACCTGCGCAAAGAATTTATTACTGCGTGTTAGCTGAACAAATCCGTTTCTCAATCTTCATATTTTTCCTACCATCTCTCGATAACAAGACGCCCAAACGCCCAATTACTTGAACTATTCTAAGTCGTAATATCTTATCACCAATTCGTATAGACGATGCTATTTTGTTCCGAGCAGAACATATCTCAAAGAATCCATTATTGCCTTAGCTGCACAAATTCGTCTCTCAATCTCCATATTATTCCTACCATCAATCGTTTGCAAGCCACCCATTTAATTGTACTCGTCCAAGTCGTAAGACTTCATCAGTAATTCGCATAGACGATACTACCTTGATCCGAGCAGAGCATATCGATACAGTTTTGGATTTGCGAAATTCCATACCGCCACTTGACATTTCACCGTAAATTGATCCAGCAAGCATTGTAGGTCATCAGTATTGGAGGCCAACAAGACAACATCATTTGCAAATAGAAAAAATATCACGATGGGACCAAACTGAAGACCAAACACTGACAAAACGGACCGTCTGGAAATTTTACCCAAGTAAACATAGAACAATAGTGGACAATAGATAGCCCTGACGGATCCCAACACCTACAGAAAACAACTCAGAATTCCTGCCTAAAACACGAACACAACTCGTAGTTGGTTCGTAGAAAGAGGACACAGTTACACAGAGTTAGCTTGAAACTTTGTAATCCTAAAGTACTTCTACAACCTATATTTTTGTACCCGGTCAAACGCATTCTAAATCCACAACACATATGTTAACTAGTTGAGCGTATTCTTAGGTGTGGTCGATAATAGTTGAAAGAGTGAAGAGCTGATCAGTAATTCCTCGACTGGAATGTAAGCTACATTGCTCCTCCCGCAACTGTACTCGACTATCAGTCGTATCCTTAGCTCAACGTTCCTGGCAAATAGCTTACCGGGTAGGCTAAGAAGAGTAATACCATATAATTTGAACATTCTTTTCGATTCCCTTTCTTATTGATCGCAATTACCATCCCAGTTTGATAATTATCAGAAACCTTTTCTGACTTCAGTGCTACGTTGAAGAGTTGTGTTATCCACTTCATACCTTCTACGTCAAGAGCCTTTATAATCTCAGATCGAATATCATCACCCCGGCAGAAATGCAATTACGATATTTGTGAACAACAGTAATGACCTTTGTTAAGGTAATTGGATATACGATTAAGTTCAAGATTCTTCTTCCACAAGAGAAGGCACATAATCCATATTGAAGATACCTCTAAAATGCTCTTTCCAACGATTAAGTATGTCTTCAATATCGGTTAGCAGATGTCTATTATTGTCTAAAACAGTTTGAATAGATTTATGCTTTCCACTACGAAGGGCTTTGATCGTTCTCCAGAAAATCTTAGGAGCTAACCGATAATCAAGTTCTCGACGCTCATCTAACTTCACCCAATTTGCTTTCTTTGACTTAACAATTGCTAGTGGTGCAGTTCTCTTTACATGTCTATACCTGTCTACAGCCTCCAGTGACCAATCCAACACGTTTGCCTTATAACCTACTTTATTCTGTTAAACGTAATTCTTACTACTGTTGTTCATCAAGAAGTTCTGCCTCCACGGCAAAGACCTGCAGTCTTCAAACCACAGCTCTTCGAAGTCGCTTTGTTTAGAAGTTTTGATCATCGACCATTCTTCTTCGATATTTTCCCTCTTCTCGCAAATAAGCAAAGTCCGCCCGGATATTATTATAACTAAAACGTAAACGAGCACAGCTCATATAGACACCTTCACAAATTACAAATTAAAGAGAAAAATTGGGGAAAAGAAAACACCAAATTACAGTAAATCTTGAAATCAGTAATGATGAAGGCAAATGAAAAAGAACAAAACACCCAAAGCTACGACTTTAGAGATTTCAATAACTACTTCGCCTATAATGCGCAAAGGAAAACTATTATTCTTAGTTCGGTTTTTCGGACAACAGTATTTAAAGAATATATTTGGTTGAAGTCATATTTTTTGAGCAACAGACTCTTCGAACTTATCTTTCTTTAATCTTTTTAGCGTAATAAATTTATTTCTTGCATCACGATGTGGCCTATTATCATCAGATAAACGGTATTAGTTGTAAAGATTCTTGCATTTTTAAGTTATTTCTTTAATTCATCGTCAAACTAAGATTTATAGCTTTTACTAGCGCGTGAGGTGCATAAAGGCGCATACCTATCAAGTAAAAAGAAAAGTGTATACTGAAAATGAGCGCAAGCACTCTCCAATCCCACTAAAAGGAGCAAAGCAAACAAGTGATCAAGATGACTAGAAATTTTATCATAATCGGATTTAAAACTGTTGAGACTCTTTTTGTTACAATTGAAAGTTGATAAGGTGAATGGAAATTTAATTAGAAACGTGCAGTGATTACTATTTCCTAACGCCACAATATATCGTATGTTTATATACTCAGTATTCGACAAACATAAGTCAAAAAGACTTCTTGATGTCCCCCTCAAACGAGTGCATTGATCCACATATTAAAAATAGTAATGTTCATTTATAAAGTCTAGTAGATCCTTAGATTCACAATCACACCCAATTAACGTTGACCAATTAACGCAAGGCAGATTAAAATTGCCAAGCAAGATCAGGTTTTTATATTGTGAAAATCTCGCGATGTCACTCCGAAGACGTTTCGTGGATGCCAAAGGACTTATGTATACCAACTCAATGATAAAGGAGTTATCGCTTCCAATACGGCACCATATAGACTGATAACCCACTTTTAAATTATCACAATGTAGTACGGTTATAATTTAGCTTTCTATGGCGTACAGAATGACACTACCGCCTTGAACGTTGTTGCGATCACAATGACACAACGTATAACCAGGCATAGCTATTTCAATGGCACTGATCTTCAGATTAAGTCATGTTCCACTTAATGCTAAAATACTGGCCTTGGTCTCGTTTTGATATCAATTTTTTTAATAAATTTAAAAAACTTTTTATCATAAAAATAATATAACGATAACATCGTGTATATTGATCATGGCGACCTAAAGTTTTGTACAACTATGAACAGTTAGTATCTTATTATAACCTACAAGTTTGGCCTGTAATTGTTCATATTTATGAGACGACGTCAAAAATAAAATTTACTTTTCTAACTTTAATCTGCTTAAACACATAATTTGGAAATATTGTATCGATTCCAACGATTACAAAATATAAAAATTACAACGATACGATGGATTCCAATTACAAAAAAAATCGAATATATAAAACATCATTGAGTAATTGTACGCTATGGAGTCGTAAGATGCTCGACGGATTCTATCATGAAGTTTAATAATCTTATAACAATTGAAAGTGTGAAGAGGTTGTTAAATCAGTTTATGAATCATTTATCTAACTAGTTACAATTTTAAACAGATATATATTTTTTTAAGATATTTATCGAAATCCTCAGTTAGAATTATCTTCTATTATTCAGTTCGTTTATGTAATATCACATAATTAAAATCTCTTAAAGAGGATAAGCGGCTAATTTTAAAAGAAACGAAAAATAATAATAGATTATTTTACTAAAAATTACATGAAGTTAATAACATATTTAAACAGAAAAACAAACAAACAAAATACAATCGGTGTCTAAGTTAATCTTTTCACAACAGTCTTCACACTTCGTCACGTTATCCAGTGGGATCAGGACCCACCAGCACACACCAACACGCCGCCTTTCGACTGAACCACTCAGGATCTCTCACCCAGCTGAGTATTCAATTGATGCGTACTATGGTTGGTGGTCTAGATATGAGGAGTTTCATAAAACTTGGCTTTTGCACTGGGGGGACGTACTCTAGATAATATGACTAATACCGAGATTGCCCAGGTGCACCAGAGGTCCACTTGATCACTTTCTCTTGATGACATATGTTGATCCCGTTTCAGGGTCCATTTAACGCTCGTCAGGACACGTTTGAACTTATTCAAGTCTAATTTATTCAAGTCTAATCCTAACAAACATTTAATCGTAATGGTAGTAGACCCCAGATATCTTACACATTGTGTAAAGATTGAAGGGAGTTGATTATTCAGAATGAAGATAAGATATTGCTAGTCTATTTGGTTTTTGTTGGTAGCAGGGATGCCAGGAAAGACGACAAAATGAAATTTTGATAAGTTGAGAATAAGATGGAATGAGGGTAACTGGTCTTTTAATCTTAGAAAAACGCCTGATGTATGAGATTACATATTCGCACCTGCGTCCATAATACAGGGTTGTGGTATCTTCACGTATACCACTAGATGTTGATCATGAATAAAAGGTATAAATAGCACTATGGACGCAGAAGGATATAAGGATAAAATGGGCAGCCTTGAGGCATAACTGCCATATGGCAAACTGACGTGCATCAGGATAATTCTCGTAAAAAATCGCTTAGTGTACATCATTATGTTCACAATGTTAACAATTCACGCAGGCAACTTAAGGGACCGGAGAAAAGAGATAACAAAGGAATATAGTTGCGGTCGAATACAGCAGAAAAGTCAAGAAAGACAGCTAAATCAAGCTGATGACTTTTTCGACAAAACTGATGCACCGCACTGATCACTGAATAAACTTAGCAACCTTTCACAAACGTATTAAAACATGGTGGGATAAACTTCCGCCTACCTAGATGGTCGCGGATTCTTCGCGCAAGCGCTTTATCGTAGATGGATATGAGGGAGTATTGCATCGAAATGGTTCGCAGATCTTTAAAACAAGATACTGTCATTTTCTATGGTAAAAAATAAAACGGCTAATATTGATACCTGCAACATCTGAGGTTGAGGCTAAAAGCCTTGCAATAGTGACGTTCTTTCTCCGACTGTCTGTCAAAAGCTAACCGCGAGTGGAGAACGGCTAACGGGTTTTGGAGGTACCCGGAAGTGGGACCCAAGAATTCAGAATATCTGTAACAGATAAGTCATTCATGATGTAACTTTTAGGATGGATTGGTTAGGGAGATTAAGTGGTATCATAATTATGATGGGATAGTGACTCTTCCAAAATTATATCAAGACATATGCTACCAATCCAACTCGATGCTCTCTTCTTCCAGCAGACAAACTTCTCCTTCTTTAATATATTCCAAAAAGAATAATGTGAATGATTAAAGCGAGCAATTAGCTCCCTATCCCTACTCAGTTGAAGTCTATATCTAGAGCGGCAGTATTTTTTGAGAGGGTCTGTCTGAGGGAAATACAGATATTGGAAAGATGTAAAATTTTAACAAGGACATTGAGTTTTGATGGAGTGGGATTGAATATAGACCTTTATAGGTAGTCGAAAGAATGGCGGTAGCTTGTGAATATAGATAGGAAATTAATCGGGTCCGACTCGCATTACCTACAACAGGGAAGAGTTGAATAGCTGCCTGGAAGAAGGTCAATCTGATTGGATAAAAGTGGAATCTCCTTCTCAGCAGCGTATCTTCGTTAAACTGCCAACGGAGTAGGTCGTGTAAGGTGATCAGTTGTTGGCGCGACTGCTTAATACAGATAGGTTCTAACAGCCGCTACTCATTTAGCAGTAGTAAGTCGAGGAGAGAAATTGTTGAAGTGCAATGAAAGGAAGGGGACGGTGCTTTGTGAGTAATATATACGGTCCTGGCTCTGCGGAGTGTTGCATTAATCCAACGACCAGTTCTATCGTTGAAGTCACCAAGTAACATGTCATAACCACTACCTAATATCATATCCACGAGGTCAGTTTTCGTGAACCTGCCCTGGCCAAATATAAATATTGGCTATGCTGATGTGTTCACCATTCTTCCACAGTGTTATCGCTAAACAAAATATGGTTGGACAAGAATAGTTCAGTAGTAGGGATGATCTTAAGTGTCTATTAACTAAAGTTAGAAAACCTTGAGATGATGAGGAGTGAGGAGGGGTTATATACGTAGTAAAGTGGGCAGTTATGTGCTTTGGAATAAATCTAGTAATATCTTGGGGATACTGAATCAATCTAGTCTTCTGAATGACTATGAAATCTGCATCGCGATAAGTTAAAAGACTAAGAGCAGAAACACCTCCCTATTTCTATTGAACAATATTCAGAGAAAACGGATATTGACCACTTCCCATTGCATTAATGTCAACTGGATGGGCAAGCAACCCCATAATGGAACTAGAGGTGGAGGGTTCCTCTTCCCACATCCAGTCTCAGCAGAGGTATCGTTTATCCCATACTTTACGGTATAGGCAAAATCATCATCTCAATTGATCTCAGCCTTGTTGTCAATCGACCATTTTTGACCTTTTTAGAGAGTTTAAGAGAAAGTTGATTGAAAGCCCTTCGTACGTTTGATTGATGAGAAGGTGAAGGGGATCACCAGGGCTTCCTACAACTAGGTGATCAGCCCCTTTATCTACTTAATGTTCTCATTGCTTTTAATTTATTTAAAAGCAATACTATAACAAATGAGCAGACCGATAAAACCCAGTTTCAAGCAAGCTTCGAGGAAATATGTTTCTAAATAGTTGATAATGATCAATTATTAATAACAAATTATTGGAGCTGGATCAAAAAAGAGGACATTTTTCATTGATATTTCGCTAACTTCAGAAAATAAGTAATTTTCTGAAGATGTTAACAGAAGTTAGCGAAATATCAAAAAATTTCCTCTTTTCTTTGATCCAGATCCAATAATAATGTTTCTATTAAAAACAAAAGAATAGGAATTATCAATATTTGTTTAAACTTCATGATTATTAGTTACATGTAAAATTTAAAGTTACATTTAATGTAACATTTAAGATTAAACCTTCAAATAAATTTAAATAAAGTACCTATTTTGATACAATGGATTACAAAAACGGGTAATTTGTGATCGACCAGAACTTTGTAATACATTCATCCTTATCAATATCCAAAAATGAATTATATTTATCATTACAGATTTCTCTGAATAAGTTAATAGCGGTTTGTTTAATAAAACAAGTAAATTAATACAAAGGACAACCCTGATTAAGGCCGACGACTATTGGAAATGATTCATACTTCCTACTAAGAACATGAACACCACTCATACTTTGTTCATACAGAGAAATTGGGAGATATGTAATGATATTTTTTCTTTAAAATCTCTTAATTATTATTTTTTATATCTTTCTCCTGGCATGTACAAAGAAGATCGGGATCGTTTTCAATCGGACTTTAACTGTACGAAAGTATTGATGTTTAAAGACAGAAACAACGAACCCTCTAACGCCACCCTTATTTTTTCAACTAATAAGTTCATGTCTATATGTCGGGCGACCTGTATCTATATATTCGGCTGTATTTGAGTGAGAACAATGAATACCATTTATATTAACCGACTCGGCGAGGCAGATGATACGGATGGCATGCATACGGTATTTATAAAGACAGGATCGTATTTAGAAAGACAGGTGCTCTAACATCGACAAGTCACAACGCTATTAGCTAAAATATTATCCTGGTAAGAGCGGCATAAAAGACGAAAACTTTTAACGTAACAATTCTTTGAAATTGATGTTGTTAATTTGGATATTGATTATTTTATTAATTGAGAAGAATTATATACTCAGTGTTGGAATAATAGATAAAAATTAAACTTAGAAGAAAATTAAACGAGATAATATTTTCCTGTTTTAATATAACAAAATTATTAATTAGTGAAACTATCGATAAATATAACTTGATTTTCACATAATTACTTGTGAATTAAAACGGTTAAAATCATGTACCCATTGAATGACGTGTACAAGGAATTGGCATAAAAAATATAATTAATAATAAACAACTTTAAATTAATTATTTTATAAGACATTTTGACGTATTATAGTTATCTAAATATAAATGTTATGTTAATGTGAATTAATGTCTATTAATTATTGTTTTTATTTAATTATTTTAAAAAGGCATTTTTAAAACATTTTTTGTCGAACTCCTCTATGGCTGGTCCCAAGCCCGTACTGAGAAAGGTGGAGGGTTGGCGATAGCCTTCGTGACAAGCCAGTCGTAAAATGCAAAATAAGAAATAAGAACAAATTAAAATAAGAAATAGAGGTCATCAGGAGGAACTACTATGTTATAAGGTTTCGGCCAATATTCCTTGACACGACATAGCAGTGGGGCCAAATACATGCTAATGATGTATTTCCTCTGGTGAAATTTGATTATCTAGCGTATCTTATTCTGATACAAAGTATATTATATATTATCTATCCATAAAACGTTTTTGCTTAATATGTTTTGATTTATAAATTGTAAGTTTAATATTTTAATATTTTTTGTTGATTTATTAAGGAATAGAGGTTGTTATTAATGTATTATATTTAATGTTATATTGTACGCATGAATGCTCATGCAAAAATATGTTTCTTGTAAATTTAAATATGTCATCTTTACGATATAAATTAATAGTAGTTTTAGTTAATGTTAATTTAATGTTCATATCAATATATACACCTTCTTTATCATTTATATTGATTTTGTTAAGAATGAGGCTTCTGGATAAATTTGTTCGTTTATTGAATAAACATTATTAGAATTAAATACACATATATCATCAATATATCGAAACATATATTTCATATATTTATATTATTATTCTTACAAGGCTTAGTCATAAGGCTATTTTGCCTGATCACAGTTTTAAAAAATAAGAAACGAAGAAAAATAAGTCAACAAGAAAAAAACAAATCACTGCAAATATGTCTTTAACTCGTTTCTCGTCTTCTTGATGAACCATGTCTTTAATAATTTTTTGAACAAATGCAGACTCCGGCCTGAAGCAATTTCCTCACACAGAGAATTCCACATATTAAGTACCCTGTGCGACAGTCTCCAACATTTTGGATACCTACCATGCCTTGTTTTATAGACAGTTTTGCTGTGACCTCTCAAAATCGGTGAACGTAATGTGATCGAACCACTCGGATAAGCGTCCAACCGGTGTACAAGCGCATACATTTCTATCAAGTCAAGAAACAAAAATCGTGATGACATCAGTTGAATTCTTAGCAAATCTAATCGAGATGCGTAATCCACTCTCGCATTCGAACATAAACGAGAACCTCGCCTTAGGACTGACTCAATATCTGTCCTTTCTTGTTTGGTGACCGGGAAAGAAGCCTGAATTGCATACTCTAAATGCGGACGAATCAACGTTTTAAACAAATTTCTAAAGACATTAGTTGTAATCTTAAGGAATGATTTCTTTACAATATATAGTGCACGAGTAGCGCTTTTTTTGTTCTTTCACTTTTTAAGTTTAGTTTTTAATGATGCCTGTACGATAATTCCTAAATCCCTATGATGTAATACTTCAGTTAGAAGAACATCGCCGATATGATATGTAAAATTACTGGATTTTTACCCATTCTCATAAGTATACACTTATCAACGTTAAGATGTAATCCAGTAGAGCGGCACCAATCATGAACTCGATCCAAGTCTGCCTGTAAAGAATTACAGTCATCAATATCTCGTATAGCAGTCCAAATTTTAAGATCATCAGTGAATGCCAAGTGAGTGTTCTTGATACGTAAGAGTAAATTATTAAGGAACGTGATGAATAATAGAGGACCTAGTGCCGAACCCTGAGGGACACCTGTCGACATACTTCTTTCTGTAGATAAAGATTCACCAACTCTTACCTTAAACGTACGCAATGAAAGAAAATTTTCAATCAAAGAGCAGATTACAAGAGGGACGCCGTAGTGAATTAAGAGTGACACAATACCTTTATGTGGAACACGATCAAAGGTTTTCGAAAAATCTAGAAATACGACGTCGAGACAAAGTCCTGAGCTTAGTATTTCCATCCAACTCTCTCGCGCGGTAAGCAAGTTAGATAGACATGAACGGCCTTGTCTGAATCCGTGTTGAGAATCAGTAAGAATGCTGTTAAAGTTTAGATGCTCGAGTAGCCTTTTGGCAATAACTCGTTCTAGTAATTTAGAGAGAACACTGGAATATGCAGGGTACTTTCATAATGTTCTAATGTGCATAATGCAGTATATTTTAAGTTTATATATACATATAAACTTAAAAGAGGAGGTGTTTATGCCTCCTCGTCATGAGGAGGCATAAACACCAGTCAGCATTCTATATATCTTTATCAGACCAAGATATAGAACCCAATTACTCTCGCAATATTCAAAGTTATTACGTTCCTAATTTGAAAACAAAGTAATTAATAAATCACTTTATTTTCCTCACTAGGAGGCTTAAACACCAGGCAGCATTCTATATATCCTCATCAGACCAAGATATGGAATCGAATTATTCTCGCAATATTCAAAGTCGCTACGTATGCCCAGTCATCCTATGTGTGACGACAAACTTCAACAACGGTATACGCGTTTCGCTCTAACAGAGCTCATCAGTATCGTGACTTTAATAATCATCTATAGGCACCTTAACACACTCTTAAACAATGTTTTATGCTCAAAAAACAGAACTACCCTTAATCTGAATCATCAGAGGAAATTTAGCATAAGCTCTGTGCATGGCAGTGCGTATTGCGGTTTAACCATGCATCAGGCACTAAATTCCTTTTAATAGAAATGCTGTTTTACAGGGACACTTTAAAGTGTACAAATATATAAAATATAATCTGTTGTTACACCTGCCCTGGGACACACAATGGTGTACTCAAAAATAAATCACAATGATTTCCTCATTAGGAAACATAAACACCATGCAGCATTCTTCTAAATATCATCATCAGACTAAGAAATAGAACCGAATTATTCTCGCAATATTCAAAGTCGCTACGTATGCCTAGTCATCTTATGTACGACGGCAAACTTTAACAACGATAGACGCGTTTCGCTAAAACGGAGCTCACCAATACCGTGACTTTAATAAGCATCCATATGCACCTTAACACGCTTAAGCAATGTCTAAAGCTCGAAAAACAGAACTTCCCTCAATCTGAATCATCAAAGGGAATTTAGCATAAGCTCTGTGCATGGCAGTGCGTATTGCAGTTTAACCATGCATCATGCACTAAATTCCTTTTAATAGAAATTCTTTTTACATGGACACTTTAAAGTGTACCAGTATATAAAATGATTATTACTAATTATTTTTGGATATGCATTTTCTGTGCATGGCAGTGCGTATTGTGGTTTACCATGCATCAGTCACTTAATTCTTTTTAACTACGTATATAAATTGTCTTGATATAAGTAATTACAATCTGAAGAAGCTTTTAAAATAGCGAAACGTCATACAATTAAACAAATTGTTGGTTGCATATTTCCAAGTAGACTTTATTGCGTATATATAAAATATAACAGCATTTCTATTAAAAAGAATTTAGTGCCTAATGCATGGTTAAGCCTGATATGTTTGGTTAACTTGTCGGAATATTAAAAATATTGAGTTTATTTCCTATTAAATGTAATTAAACAGTAAAATACTATCGTTTATCACTTTTTGTGTTTTAATTTTCGATAGATTAAAGATCGAAAATGGTACTTTCGATTAATTCAAGTAGGAATAACTTTAAAGAAACCTTCATTTTGGCGTTTCGTAATCTTTCCGTTTTTCCACTATAATATAGGCAACAAATCGATTGAGGTAATTCTTGTAGATTAATCATCACATATCTTTCTACTTTTGTGTTTAAGATTGAACGTAACTTTGTTGAATTGTTCTGCACCTGCCTGGAATACCTCGGAAATGATATGGAATTTATGGTAGAGATTGTACGATTTTCAATCTTACTTATCGAACAATGTGCGCACTTTATGCAAGAAAGAATTCTAAATGAATTTAATCAATTTGCAAATAAGCTGAGAGATATGCTGAAATCTTTTCAGCATGGAGTGAACACTAATCAGATTTTGCTGCATCTAAGTAACTTGCTATCTGCCCGCTTGCTTATGTATAATAAAGAGAGCGAAACTGCTTTACAGGTTGGCTTTTATATTTATAGCTATTTAATAATTTTATGATATTCAATTTTCCTTAATTATGGTTTTATATATTTTGTTTTGCATTTGATATGAAATTTAAATTTAGTTTTTAAATATGGATATTTAACAGGTTGCAACAGTACTGCAAAAATCATAAAGAGCTATCAAATTTAAGAAGTTATATTCGTCCAAAATATTGCTATTTCATATAAGCAATTAATTAAAAACATTTATATTTCAGCCGCCACTGTCTATGTGATAGTCAAAGTACAGAGAATTAATCTAAAAAATATGATCTACTATTTATAAACAATGCATCTGTTTTAAAGTCAGTTGATAAAGGACTGGACAGAAACAGTCAGTTGATAAAGGACTTACCACCCCAGGAATCCCAGATACTTGTAACAAATTAACGACTTCCGACAGAATTTGGAGTGATAACCGTCTAGAAAAATTCTTAGTAATTATACATTACCTATAGAATATACACAACCTTTCCAAAAAATGTGGAGACAATGTTGCTGAAGCTGTTCGATAAGTGTATTTTACTGTGTCTAGCTTATGCTCTCTCCAAACTTGATGGACTTTGTAATTTTTAGTCATATCGATGTTGAAACAACACTGAAGTTCAAATGATAATGGGATTTCGTTAAATAAAAGCGCAAATATTAAAAAAGAAACTTTTCTATAGAGTTAAAAGTATCTTATCAAAAGTCTTTACTTTAGCCCAATCAATGATTTCGCTGTTGAAGAACATTATACCCTTTCAGAAAACACGAATGTCATAGTTTATTTTAAGAGAACATAACTTTAAAGAACTTTAAGGCTTTCTCATAATTCACATAAAACAGCAAACGCACTGAGATAACGGGATCAATATGTAAGAAAGATGATCTACAAATGTCCATTTTGTTGTAACCAATGGTGTAAGATAAGAACACCCTAGATATGCAAATACGAGAACTCTGACGCATCAGATAGTAAATTTCAACAACCTTTGTTTTCGAAATATTTACATGAAACTACTTGTTTATTTTGCAATATTTTCGATTTTATCTTAAAAAGCTCTGAACAGCATCAGACTTTTTCGAATAAATCGCCAAATCGTCTACATATAGCAAGCATCTAGCTTTAAATTATAAAATTTTAAATTATATTTGGTTAAACTTTAAATTATAAGGGTGGATATATGTAAGATGAAGTGGAAGGGATATAAATGGTCATATTGTACAACCCTTTTCCAGAATATTTCAGAATACTGAGTTTTATTAAATACACAAACTGTTGAGAAATATTTATGTTGAGAAATAATCTACCGGTTTACGTAGATTATCAGACCATATATCTTGAGGAGAATAGGAAGTTTAGGGAAAAGCAAATCTCAATATTCAAATGCCTTACTAAAATCCACATATGATGTAATAGCATTATGACTTGACTTTCATAGCAGAGAAATCTTTAGGTGAAATGTTTTCATAGATTTGTATGGTTTATTCAAGTTCTTGTTTTTCTGGTTATTTCTGGATCGTGTGTTATTAGGCGATGATTCCTTTCAAGACTGGAATATGATGGCAGTAAACGATTTATTCAGGTGAGAATGTAGCATAAGTCTTCTGACCAACTAATATTTGAAGATCTAAACGAGCGATTGGTCTATTCTTTTAAAAATCTTGACTTGCGTGCGTTCCAAGGTCATTTATATAATTGTGAATTTGTGATTTACTGGATTGTGTATGTGAATATCACTTTAAAATGAATGAGAAAACGAAATATTAAATTAATAGTTTCTCGTAATAACGCTCTTATTCGATCACAGCGCTATTATCGAAAATCTCAACAATACACAATCTTCTTGATATCTCTCTCAATTGAACTCTGCATGTTTACATAGTCTTGCTGTTCTCCACCATTTATTACGGTCTGAATGTAATATGGCACAACTAAACTACCATCAATTTTCATTAAATGAATTCCTGTAAGTGAAAATTCGCATAAATGACATATGCGGCCTGTGTACAAAAGTTAGCTATTCGATTACATAATTAATAACGGGATGCCCAATGATTATTGCTGAAATAAATGCATCACATGTGCTTTCCTACAACTGAACATCTGAAGAAATATCTTGATAATATCGACAGAAAATTTCAAGCGTTAAATCAAAAGTTTATTCCTGCGAGGGCGCAAAGAGCGTACCGAACCACAAACTATCCTAAATGCAAATTCGTACTTAGAGTATATGCCATAATTTCTATGTAGCATGCATATGTCATTTCATCGTTGATCTCCGAATCTCCGAATTGTAGATTCATCAAATGTGATTTAAAATGTGAATCTTTCCTACATGTGATCAAGCACGGAATGAGGGATGTATACCATCAGGCTACTTTGATTTTAGTGTAATCATTTTACGTCATTTTCGCTATTTGTAACACACATGCTTGCAGGCTTCGGATATTAGAGAAACAACAAGTGTACTTTAACCACAACCCTACCGTTCTAGTTGTTCAATATGTTTTCCCAACAGAACATTTTTATTTTAACCACTCGTCAAAATACACCACTTTATAAATTGCGTTGATGTTAATTATATCAATTAAAATTATAGAGTGCATAATTATATGGAGTGCATATTTTATTTTATCATATTATATTTTATCTAAGGGACTTATTATCTGCAATGATATTATCTTATCATCTACTGGAGCAACCAGTGGATGTAGCGTTGAATCAAGATACAGACGTCCTGAGTTCAAAGACGATCAGCAACAGTGTACGCAGTAAGCAGATAGTAAGGGTCGAAACGTGAAATGTAGGTCTGGTCAGCAGCTGATGAGACCCACCCATACTGATTAGTAGCGTCCTCCTGTATCAAGAATAGGAACAATACCTGTGAGAATAAAATTGTGCCACAACCAGAAGAATTTCATCTCACAGATGCATTCAAGTTAAATTAAAAACTTGTGTGTATATTTGTATTTTGACACTTTTGTATATAATGCGACGATTTAATAATACTAAAGTCGGATTATATCAAGGCTATTATACTTAAAGTTATCGCGTAAGCGTGATATTCTAATGTCATAGAATAATAAAAGAAATCGACTACGGTAACTAATATGGAATAACTCTATGGACAATATAAGTTTAGCGTAAAACAAAATTCAAAATTTCTAATAAGAATATTGAAAAGAAAATTTATTTGTAATTAATTTCTATGTCACTAGGTGGCGTATTTTTAGAGTAACATGGCGAATTTCCTATATATAAGACTTCAAGTAAACTTTGCTTTTAGTCAATCTTTACGATCTTAGCTATTTGTTTAATTTGTTTTAATAGCGCAGTTTCCTTCGCATGTAACTATTAATAAGTATGCTAGTTAACAGAAGGAATTAATTCAGTTTTACATCGAATAATTACCGTGAATAGCTGCTGCATTCACGGTATAATAATAAAAATCAAATTTCATTAGTTTTAAGCAAATATTTTTAATTGTTATAAGGAAGGGTAGAGTGATCCAGGGAGACGGTTTTCTCAAACTTCCCATTTAATAATGATGTTAGAACGATGTATTAATTGATTCACTATAATAGCTACAGATTTAATTCAGTTTTTAACAAATTTATAACCAATTTATTCTCGTAACTAGATTTTGAATGACTACTTGTCAATGAGCTGTGCTAATAAAACAATTAACGATACAGAAACATCGAAGGCTATATGTACTTCCAGTGCTTTAACAGGAAATGCTTCAAATCTGGTATTAAATTGATTTGTCTTACATCTATATTTTTTAATCCGGTAGACCGCTGCAACCCGAAATATATGCTGGCAGCTGATTCTAAATACACACTCGGCTGTGCACACTGTTAGAATAGTCAATGTAATAATGAACTCGTATCGAACTTTCGTCAACGAACTTCATCCTCACATTGAAATGCTTATCGAACGATGTTGCAAGATAATCACCGACAAATCGGTATACGAATTTTTGATTTCATGAATACTTAAGTAAATTTTACGTTTAGCATAACAAAAAACAAATTATCAATTTGCATATTTTCAAGGCTTTAGCCTTGAAAATATGCAAATTGAACATGCTACCTTCAATTTCAAAACCTTACTATTATCAAACTAGTCATATATATGTTGTTTCCACTGAATATGGCTTTAATCATACCTGAGGGGCAACAGCAGTACGCTACATTTCAGTATAGGTGGATCTCATAAGCCACTCATCAAGTACCTACGTTTCACGTTTCGGTTCCTTACATGTTAACTGACAATCATTCACTCGACTGCTATAAATTTTACTTATAAAGTAAAATTTATAAGCTATACTTATAAATTTTCTCTTTATTTTAATGATCATCAAGATTTTGTCAGATTTGATTTGACTACAAATATTACATTTTTGAAAATAATATCAAATATTGCAAATATTTCAAATGTGCTATTTGATTACACATTTTTTAAAAAATATTGGCCTTTATAAAATATATAATTATGATATTATTATATATGAATATATATATAATCATAAGAGTTTCGTTTGAATCGGTATTGCTCGAGATTGCGAATAGCAATTCTTTCCGTATCGTTAAACGATTCAAATACCGATTCAAACGAAACTCTTATGATTACATAGAAAGAATTGATCCACTCAATCTCGGTTTCTTACAGTCAAGCATCCGAAAGTTTGATCCTCTGGTTGTTTATGATGGTCTGCATTGCAAATTGTTGGATTTAAGAGCTAACGACACCAACAATTTAAGCTAGATGTCGGAAATGCATTTTCACAATGTCACAGAGGCAGCCGAAACGGCGTGTGATAGTTCATCTTACTGACGATGGCTGCCGGCTATCACATGACCGTCTAGGAGTGACGAGAGTTTGCAGACTGAAGAATATGCTCGATTCGAACACTTACTTAAAGATATATATATATATATATATATATATATATATATATATATATATATATATATATATATATATATATATATTAATATATGATAACATTAATTATTTAATTTTTTATTATTAACGTTTTATAATTTAATTTTTAAATAAAAATTGTTTTTTTTTGTAAAAATACTGACAATGTAAAATGAATATAAACGAGATGAGTATCTCATCCGTTTGCCTGACTAAATATATTCAATAAGTAGAAATGACTGGTATAAAGCAAAAGTATCAAGCTCGGTCACAACAAAAAGTTTGATAACAACTTTTTAGATCATCTGCTCAAATAAGTTAAACTATCATAAATAATTCATAACTTTATAATCAAAAATAATTCAAAACTTCATAGATAAAGTGAATATTTTCAAAATGAGATATAATCGACGCATACACTATCTTTATTGTGCAGGAATGACGGGTAAACAATTTGCTTACTACCCAATCCGATAGCAGCAAAGACTTAAAAGACAATATTTTGTAGTTGATTATTCTGTAGTTTTACCGAAGATGATATTTGCATTTCTAGCTAATTTAATTCTAGATCGTTGGCTAGACACACCAAATAAACCAGATGTTACGCTTCTAGCTTATTTTTATCGCTCAACTCTAATACAATGTCATATATGATAAGATTTGCCGTTCCGAATAATATGTGAACGAATTATTCTTTTGAGATTTCAAATCAAAATAAAAATTAAAGCACCTTTTACATTGAATATTCTGATATTTTAATCCTTATTATGATACATCGTATGTTACAAAAATATTAAAAATTTATTTTTATTTTAAATTTCAATTTTTAATCAATAAATGTTGATTTAGCATTTTGATGTTTTGTTTATTTTATAATTATATTAAATACGGAGACTCAGTTAGCTGATTTGATTATTTAATATATTAATATGAATCGTTTATATCATTTAAATCATTTATATTTTATTTTACGATTTATAATTTAATTTTTTGATTGTTTAATCATATTTAAATAAATTGTTTTTTTGTGAAAAATTTTCAGTAAATTTTAAATTTTACAAATGTACTATTTGATTACACATTTTTAGAATTACGACATTTTACAAAAATTATCGCCTTTATAAAATATATGATTATTATTTAATATATAAATATGAATCGTTTATATCATTTAAATCATTTATATCTAATTTTTACACAGGTTCTCTGCGATTCTCGCCAAACACTTATTGAATTTTTTGAAACGATTGCTATTTATTCGAGCGAAAAGAAGATACCTGAGAAATCGTTATCGTTGCTTGTATCCACATTTATAAAAACGGTAAATCTAAAACTGCAAATCTTATGTATTGTTTTAAGCTTTGTGAAAAAGGCAATCCGAATGGACTCAAATTTTCAGATAAATTTTTATCTGTTATGGAGCGATTTTTGAACCCGTATATTTTAAAATCAAAGCTGTATAGTATATCAGATGTTGATAATTATCTATCTAATTTGGTAAGTTAATTTGTTTAAATAAGGTATTTTTTTATTGTTTCGACTATTCTCAATTGTGATTAAATTAATTTGATTTAATTCAACCATATATATCTTATTTCAGTAAGTAGATTGTAATTTTACATTTCATAATTTTATCAAAGCTAAATCATTGTTTTAGTAACCAAACACTAATTCAATTATTTTATTTCGATTCTTCACAAAATAATTCTAAAATTGTATTTTGATCGTTCTAAATATTTAAAATAATTATACAAATGATTATGCCCAAAAATGTATTTTGAACTATTCGAATCGTTTGTCATTTTTAAATAAAAGTATTTGATTTTTGATTTACAACGTACATGATCTTTATTTAGAGAAAATCCAGCCAAAAATACGATCAGTCTATTAGGCTTTTTGCTTCGATGATGAATTTAATCTTGTCGAAAATGTGCTCCGATTTGAGACCTACGTTTCTTGCGACTGAACATTTTGTCAAATTAATTAAGAATATTGTTGAAACACAGCCATTGGTACATGATACGGCGATGATGAACTTTGTACGACAAGTTCAAGTATTCGAGTCTACTGATGGACTCATTCGAACTTTAATTGAAAAAACGTTAGAAGCAAATCTACCCAAGATACAGTCAATGAAGTTAGTTTGCTTTTGATTTTACGCTTTTACGCTTTTATTTGATGATTTAAATTTCTTTGGTAAACTTTATTCCCGATTTGTCAAATTTAGTGTAACAAATCTTCAACATTGGCTTAATTTACTGGATACCCTTTTCTACAGAGACGCTGATAATGACTTGCTTGAAAATCTTCTAACAATCACAGCAACTAAAACTATGGATTTGGCAAGATGTTTGACGCAGGAAGATAGTATAGCCGGGAACGAAATTCTTCTGAGACTTGTTGATTCGACATTTACACATATTGACCAAATTAGCGATTTGAATATCCGTCGAGACTATTTGCATATTGTTATTTTGCCTTTAATTGAACGTTCAAATAATGAAGCATTTCACATAAACGTTCTTAATGCATTCGGAGATCTTACAAGTGAAAGTTATCTTTGCTTGGTAAGCTTATAAAATTAAGTTACTTTTCAATCTTTAAGATAATTAATTACATTGTAATATTGAAATTTAATAATTTTTAAATAGTTATTAATTAATCATTAATGGTAATTAATGATTCAATATTAATTGCTAATCTGATAAATTAATTATTAATTAATTAATTATTAATAGCGAATTATTAACAAATAAATAATTTGCACATTTAAATGTTAAATAATTTGTAATCATTTTAAAAAATGAAGCGTTTCATAATTTAAAAATAAGTCATTCTTTTAAGTATTCGGATACATACAGCGTACATACGTCAATCCGAGCCAAGTGCATTGTATGCTCAAGATATTTCAAGCGTGTAACAAAAGGGAATCTACCGTGTGACATCGTCTCGAGATTCTATCAAATTATTGGTGATAGTGTAAAGTAAGTTTTTTTAACAGAATACAGTAGTTTTTAGTAAAGCTCTAACGTTTTATTTCTTTATATAACATTTAGATTTAAACCAATTTACTTTGATAATTAACTTACATCATAATGAGAACTCTTTATAATTCTGAATATATTTTTAAAAAATCGAAATAACTTTATAAAATTTTAATTTAGAATCTAGAATTTGGATGCTCAATATAAATCAAAATAAATTTATTATTTCGCTAGCTACGGCTATGATCATCAAAATGTTTTTTTTCTGATGCTTTATGATTCTGATAAATAAATCGTGTTTTTAATGATGATAACAGTATTTAGCGAAATATCACAATACATTTCTGTTTTGATTTGTTCTAATCCGTAATAACAAATTAAATAAAAATCCTTTACTCTTTGAATTAAGAGTTCAAAGTTGTGCTGTTTAACAAACCGCAAATTTCAATTTGATGAAACCTATTAAATAAAGTTAATATGTTTTTCTTTAAATAAATAATTTTGTCAAAAATAATGTCTATTGAGCTTTTTATTTTGCATTTAGCTTTTGCTTTTGCATTTAGTTTTAATAAAAGGCTTTCGTCTTACATTTTGGAAATTTAACTGAAATCACTCAATAGACATTTTTTAAAACTCTCGTTTTTATTAGTTTTTGCCTGCCACGTAGAAAACTAACATACTAATCATGAGGTGTGTTGTTTATATTCTATTTTATAGACTAAAGAATTATAAACATTAAGTTTTATAAACGAATTGATAACTTGATCAGCCTTTGTTATATAAAATGTTGATAGGTTGTCGACTGTTGAAATATTTAGTATTTTGTGGTTTTGTTTGATTAGCAATGTAATTGTAATGTTGCTATTACGCAACATTAAATTTTACTTTTCGAAGGTTTATGGGCATTCAGTCTGAATCAGAGCTGTGCCAACGTATGACGGAGCCATTCCATTATGGATTGCAGTCCCATCATGAAAATGTTTATCACTATATGTTCAAAGTTATTGACGAAGTTTATCCTACAAATTTGGCCAATCGATTATTAATTATATTCGGGGAGGAAGGCTGGGAAACTCTATGCGTGGGATATTTTCTCGGAGTTGCCACACGAGTAAGTAATTCTATATTCTTACCTATAAATTCGAAATCTGTTTATAATTTTTACAACACAATCGTTGTTAAAATATTTTGATGACACTGCACGCTACTTTAATCTTATCTACAAGCCAACAGCAGTACGCTACATTTCAGTATTGGTGGAACTCATTAACTACTAATCCAATACCTACATTTTAATTTTTAGTCCTTTAAGTGCTGGCTGACGATCACTTAACTCGTCTGCTTTTTCGCATTTAGTTTTAATAAAAGGCTTTCGTCTTACATTTTGGAAATTTAACTGAAATCATTTCTGATTTCAAATAAAATCATCGTTATTAGGGGAAGATACTACCTTCAATTTGTAAATCTACCTATATTTCCAAATAATTACTTTTCTGCACGCTATTTTAATCATAAGCAATCAGCAGTACGCTACATTTCAGTATTGGTGGATCTCATTAGCTACTGATCCAATAGCTACGTCTCACATTTTGGTCCTTTTAATGTTGGCTGTCGATCACTCGACTCGTCTGTTTTTATTGGAAATTCGATTTAATATAAAACTTTCGTCTTACATTTAGCAAATTTAACTGAAATCATTTCTGATTTCAAATTAAATCATCGTTATTAGGGGAAGGTACTACCCTCAATTTGTAAATCTACCTATATTTCTAAATAATTACTATTATCAAATTAGTCATCTATAGGTTGTTTCCTAATTTAAAGTTGATATGCCCGTGCAATCATTGTTACCGTTGATATTTTGATAACTATGTTTTATTCTGCATGCTTCCTTAATCCTATATATACGTCAACAGCGTACGCTTCATTTTAGTATTAGATGATCTCATCAGCTACTAAGTGCGTATCCCAATTTTAAGCTAATATAATTGTGCAGTAAGTTCCCCTATTATCAATAAAGCAGACGAGTCGAGTAATTGTCAGTCAACATTGAAAACCGAAATTTGGAAGGCAAGTATTGGCTCAGTGTCTGAAAAGGACGTCAAAACTGAAATGTAGCGTACTGCTGTTGGCTTATGGATTGAATCGAAGTGCAGTGTCATACAAAATTTCAATTGTAACAATGACTGCACAATTATAACTTTGCATCGTATAATCCCATTATTGAACCTTCTCTTACACACACTCCTCGTTCAAATTGCGATTAAACTTCAATTCATCTTAATCATCCTAACAATGCAAACGGTAAAACTGTTCATTTCGTACATCCTCTTTCATATTCCTCCCTTATCTAAATACATCTCATACTTCTTACTTCTCTTTACGAACTCATTACTCTACCTCCCCCGTATCACTTCTCAATAATTTACCTTATTCCGACAAAATCATTTCTAGTAACATATCCGATCATCTTATTCAACACTTCACTCCTGTCACACTTGCACCAACCAATCTTAATTCTCTATCAAGTACCCCTCGCATTCCAACTTATACCTACTCTTCTGCCTCTACTCCTGCAACCTCACTCCGTCTACCACTTCCACTTAATCGTTTTCCTTCCCTCGATCGCTGTGTTATCATATCTAACTTATGACTTCCCGAATCTTCGTCTCCACAATCTCGCCTCTACGACGATGTATCCGCCTTCAGGTCTATTCTAACAGCCATTCTTCATGATGATAATCTATCATCTTCAATAATATTGCTCCTGTATCTTTGATCCGATTAAACAAATCCACTAAATCCAATCATTTCAGACATTCACTTCTAAAAATCGTTTTCCGACATAGTTCACATCCATCCTTGGTACTCTCCCAACGTTTTAAACTTCTTACCACTTCATCTACTTGTTGTATTTTTCCTAACCGCTCCACTTCTGATATTGCCCAACTTAATTAAGCTCGCATTGAGAAATATCGACGTGAAACAAACAGTGAGTAATCTCTATCAATCCGTAAAATCAACGGAAATTTTCACGTCATACACACTATGCCAAAAAATCCGATAGCGTCCCATCTCTACCCCAAGTCTTTTTTGTTAATCGATCTCGCTCTTGAACATACTTGTCGTCTTAAATTTTTAAGTCTCGCTCTATTCTTCATAAAGCTGATTTGTTTCTTGATATTTCCAATCATTTATCTATCGATATTCTCTGCATTACCGAATCCTGGTACTCTGACTCTGACGATCTTGTTATGTGTCGTCTATGTTGCTGTGGTTGTTCTCTATTTGAATTAGCTCGTCCAGTGGTCTCTCCCACATCTAATGCTTCTAACCATGGCGGTATTGTTGCCATTGCTCCTCACCCAACGTCTCTACGTAAAATTAATGCTAACATCCGTTACACTTTGTTCGAATTACTCATATGCACATTATCAACTCTTTTCCCTATGAAACTTGTGATTATATACCTTGCAAGCTTTGCTGCCCCATCACGTATGTTCTTTAACGACCTTGCAGATCTTATTTCTCACTATTCATTGACTTATACTCCTTGTTTTGTTCTCGGTGACTTTTACATTTGTCTTGATCGTTCAGCTGTCTCTGACTCTATCACTCTAACTAATCATTCTTCTGATTTTAACTATAAATTACTTTCAACAAGCCCGACTTATATTCTCGGTGGTGCTCTCGACATCATTGCTGTTCCCAACTGCTTCAATGCATATACCTCCTTTATAATTACTGATATTGGTTTGTCCGATCATTTTCTTACCAATTTTACTCATACTCGTCCCCATCCTCCGTCTTAGCCTCCAACATTAGCTACTCCAAGTCCACCCTGGAAGTGTCCCGATATTCCCTATCTCTGCACAGCCTTACTCAATTCTTCATTATTTTCACTTCAACTTAACCATCTTTGTCCAGATGAACTCTGCATTCTGTTTGATTATGAACTTACGACTATCCTAAATCATCTTCTGCCTATTCGATTCCGACGTTTTCAGCTTTGCGCTGTGCTCCCTGGTTTGATTCCGACTGTGATCATCCTAAGCATTGACTCTGTCACTCTTTTCGTGTGTTTAATCGTTTTCTTAAACGTTCTCCAAACTCACTCACTCCAAATATCCATGCATCCTATCTTTCTCTCCGCCGTTTCCATCTCATTCTTATGCGTACTAAACGTACTCGGTTTTGGCGAAATCAACTCGAGTCCTCTTCGAGCTCTAACTCTCACTGGAAAATTTTAAACTCAATTCTTTCAAGATCACCTACTCTTGTAACATAAATCCTGATGAATTTTCTTCTTATCTACAATCTAAGCTATCAATTTACTTTCTATTCTACCCATATGCCCCTTTTATGCTCTCTTATCTTTAAATATTTTCCTCCCAGAGCTATTCCCACATTGTTTCGTCTGATGAAGTTTCATCAGACGAAACATAGCTGTCATTACCAAATAAAACCTCTAATTCTGATCTACTTCCCACTCAGAATTGTATAATTCAATATAATATAATATATTATATTATAATAATATATTATATTATATATTATAATATAATATAATATATTATATTATAATATAATATTTGTATATATTCCCACTGATATCTGCTCATCAATATAACCTTTCCTAACAGCATTGTTCAACTTGTCTATCGGTAGACGCACATTTTATTTCTACTGCAAATGCGCCACTGTTCGTCCTCTCCTCAAAAAGCAATATATCGACCCCTCACTACCATCTTCGTACCGTCCTATCTCACTTCTCTCAATTTTCTCTAAACTCCTTGAGCGTCTTGTTCTCAAGCAAGTTAATGATATCTATTTTCCTGCAACTTGTTTCCTCCTTTCCAAGATTCTTTTCGCTCAATTCGCTCAACTGAAATTGCCTGTCTTAAAGTTTATAACGATTTACTCATCTTGCGCGATCATAAATTATCTAGTGTCATAGTTTCTCTTGATCTATCGTCTGCTTTTGACATCGTCGATCACTCGATTCTTCTCTATCGCCTTCGTCATGATTATGGCTTATATTTACCCACTGAAGCTTGGTTTTCTTCATATATATCAAACTGCACTTTTAGCGTGTTTTCTTATTCTTCTCTTTCTCATCATTTTTCCACTCCGTCCGGTGTTTCACAAGGCTCTATATTAGTCCCTTTGCTTTTCTATCTTCTCGATGTTTTGTCTTCTATTTCTAATATATTTAACTTCAATGTTATGCAATATGCTAATGACATTATAATCTATGATCATGCACCTGCTTATTGTATTCATGATGTTATTGTTTCTGCTTCCAACTGCCTTGTCTAAGTTTTCAATCATCTTTATTCTCTTCGTTATATTCTGAATCCTAATAAATCCAAAATAATGTGGTTTATTCCTCGACGTCCCAGCTTAGAACCTCCCTCCGTATCATTAATTAAACAATTCTTTCTATCGTTGACAATCTGGTTTACCTAGGCTTCCATTTCGACAACCGACTTTCACCAAAACCTTTCGTTAGAGATAAAGTACGCTCATCTACCTTAACCCTCCGCAACCTCATTCAAATTTGGGGATTGATCGATTTCCTTTCTGGTATGATTCATATCTTCTCTCATTCTTTCAAAACTTGATTATTGTCTTAGGCTGTTTTCCAACTCACCTACATCCACACTTCCATCACTACAACACATCGTCAACGCATCCGTCTGAATTCTCATCCGTTTTCGTCGTTTTGATCATACATCCCACAATAGTGCATCCCTTGATTTGCCTGCCATTTATTATCGTGTTCGAATTCGTCTTCTCATTGCTTTCTGCCTTGTAACGTTTCATACCATTTCGTTTCTCAACCTTCCTTTTCTCTGCAATTATCGTCCTAATTACTGTTCTTTGCGTTCCTGTAATTCCCTTATTTTATATGTCCCAAACTACTCTATCCCTTTTGTCATCCGTTCTATCCTTGTGGCTGCTCCTCTCTCGTGGAATCATCTTTCCATTCATATACGCCAATCAACCTCAATGCCGTTCTTTAAACACCAAATCCGATCCCATTTAAACAATTTAACCAATTTATCTGTGTAACTTTCGCTGTTCTTGTTAATTAGTGGACTTGTATGCGTGCAGCTGACACGCATTTGCCATTTTAAATAAACTATTATTAATAAACAATCGTTGTTCATCAGTCTAAAAATATAAAATATTTTATATTTTTAGTAGCGGTTTATAATGTAATTAATTAAGTTAAACAAGATTAGTTTAAACTTGCCTTCATACAATATTTTTGACTATTTTTGACTAGACGTTTTAATACTTAATATATTTTGCTCACATGTCTATATCAATGTTGATATAACAGTTCCATACTTCTATGTTTGTTATCTCGAACTCGATAAAACATAATTTGTTCATAAATGCGCTTTTACGTCTATCCGAGTGCAAACTGAATGCCCATCACCTAAAATTATTTTGCAAATGGCACATTAATTCTCGAGCAAAACATTTTGTCAAATAGCGGATTAAATAAAAATTTGTGAGAACATACTCGAAAGCTTTGTTAAAGACATTTATATAGTGACTACTCATCCTTTTAATTATTATATTAAATTATAATCTTAAGCATTAATCTTAATGCTCATATCAAAAATATATATTAAAAGGCTGTAATGTGGAACATAGAAAAGCTGTATCCCTATTTAGAATCGACAGTCTAGGCATAAGTATTGATAGTAAAAATATTTATCATTGTCAAAGTCTTTAAATTAAAAGTTTTTAATTTTTGTATCTTTTATTTTAAAATTTTCGATAGCAATTTAAATAACTCACACTTTTAACTTCTAATTTCATTTTGTTTACCATTTTAAAAATGTATTAAAAATAAAATTTTATTTTTTATCTTTTGTACAAATTTTAACTTCTAATTTCATTTTATTAAAAATTAAATAAAATAAAATTTCATTTTATTTTAAATTTTATTTTTCATCTTTTGTACAAATTAAAGATGATGCAAGATGTAATAGCGATTTATTTTTCATTGTTAAAGATTACGATATTTCTTTGATTTGAAAAATGTTAAAATGTATTATGCTATTTAGTTTCTGCTACAGTGTTCTCAATCAGACGGTTCCTTAACTAACTCCCAGAATGTATACATTTTGCGTTTAATTCTTAACTAACCCATATGATTTAGGAATTGTCAATTTCACTTCAGACTGAACGATTTTCGGTAGTTTGTGAATGCTTTTTAATTTTACGTTATACCTTATTTAGCAAAACATGAACATTGATTATGAGCAAATCGATGACGGTTCAGATTTGCTCACTGCCCTTGGGAAGTTACTTCACTTTCGTGATGATCTTGCTCATGACATTTTCCCATCAATGTGTCATCAAATCATTAACAGCTTCACTAATAACGAAAGAGAAGTAAGCTTTACTTGGTGATTTTTTTATGAATTTTGAATTTTGCATTTCTGAGAAATACCACCTTAAGTAAATATGAATAACTTTATTTATTAATTTTCAAATTATGCATTTTTGTTTAAGATTTCATTTTCTATATGTTTATTTGCCTTCAAAGTCTAATTACATAGTGTATGTAATCGATTTTAAAACGTAATCGGTTTTGAAATGTAATCGATTGTTATCAGGGAAACATCGAATTGTATCTACAGACATTAAACGTTCCTAAATTTATATACATTATATTCAAATCAGAAATATTTAACCTAAGACTTTTTTTCGTAAAATATAGCCTTAGGAACTATAAAAATGGTCTTAAAATAGTATTATGCTATCTCTCTACTTACTCCTTTACAATTATATGAAAGCCAAATAATTTATTTTAAATAATTGAAAGTATATATTAACTGCAATTCAAAAATTTTAATTGACTGTTTCTAAAATTGCTTTATATTATTGAAGGAAATACTTGACTATATGCGTCAAACACTAATGTCGCCAGAAATTATTCATCAAATTGGTACTCCATTGTCGGTAGCATATACAATCGCCAAATCCTTACAATTATGTGCACCATACAACAACGCAATGATGATGCAGGTAAACTTATTTATTTTATTCGATTTTACCGTATATTAAGTACATTGGTGGGCATCACCGATTTCAATACTCGCATATGATGCAAGTAGAAAATTATATTAACAAGTTCGGATGGCGATTTCACTCAACAGAAAATAAACCTATGCCTTATGAACACCATGCAGTAAATTGTTAGTTTCGTAATTTTTCTTTATCACTTATTTTTGCTTAGTTGATGACGTTGCAAATACGGAAATTACTGTGTGATCTGGAAGAACACGACTACTTTTCCAGTATGATTATCCAAAATTGTAGAGAACAGCTTACAAAGGATATATTTACGATGGATAGATGTAATACGAAAACTTCAATGTTGGTGAAAATTGATCAGGTAATTAAATATTTTAATATCCACTAATTTTTTAATATATTTAAAATTAATTAACTGGGAACCATCTTCTAGAATATAAGAGACTTAATTTATTATTTTGATATTTCGACTGTACTTAGCAGTCCTTCAATTGTATCTAATCAGTTATTTATATTCAAAATTTTTTACTCAAATTTTAGATTAGATTAATTATTTATTTATATTCCATGAATTAGAGAAAATTAATAAATTTTGTTCGAATGTTATTTTTGAATGTTTGAAAATATTGAGTTTTAATTATTAAATGTCTTCCTAACTCTTGTTTTCTGGTTATATATATTTGAATATATTGTAGCATAAATAATTTTTTTACATAAATAGTAAAATTTCATAAATTTAAATTGTATTCCTCTGTTTTCAGATAGAAAAGGACAGCTAAATATCAAAATAATAAATTAAGTTTCTCATACTCTCAGGAATTGTTCGCAGTCAATTAGTTTATATTTTTCTAATTCAATTAATGAGATCAGGGATTCAGGGAAGCTACAATATTCTTTAGTATCAACAGATTGTCGAGAAGACAAAATGATTTGTTGATAATCTTTATAAGGACTACCATATTGTACATTTACTAATTTCAAGCATTGTTGTTAAACTAGCGCTTTCAAATTTCTGATAATACTTTTTGGTTACACAAACTTTGAAAGTAGAAATAAAATAATTGTTTGTAAATAATAAAAATTTACTTCAAATCAATGCATTCTAAACATGGCTTTTGAATCATGTTTGAGTATTAATGAATTGCTAGCATATATTGTGAATTCACAGACAAAAACGATCTGAACTACATGTCAAGACAACAAGATACCGAATCGTTTGATTTTGGATCTTGTGTCATCAAAAACGATTACGTCACTTTTGATGATGAAGTCATTTTTTAAATGATGACGCAACTCTTTGTTCGATATGCAACGGTATTTGTAATTAGCTTCAAATAATTAAGAATAAATATACTATTTTCAATATACTATTTTAACTTCAATAATCATTCTATTCAAGGCCAAGAAAGCTCTTGATAAACTTATTGCTGATAATCCAGATAACTATGATCTACAGGACGGGGCATCCTTTGAGCGCGATAGTATAATGATGCGATTTAAAGAGTGGGAAACATGTCTCAGAATAAAATACACTGTCGTATGCTTTATATTTGTAGATGTCTACAATATTTAAATGAATGGGATGTTCTGCTTGAAGGAGATCACTCGGCATCTCGGCTACAAGTTGCAGAATGTAGTTGGCGAAATGGAAAATGGAACTTACTTCGAGATAGCCTTATAAATATTGAGGAAGAGTTTGAAGGAAAAGACGCTGAGCTAAATATCAGCATTATGAAGGCGATATCAAGTTGTATTGATGGAATTGAGTTTTCGGTAATTTTATTTTGGATTTTGCTGCATATACATCGAATTGAATTAAATTTTAATATTTGATTAAATATATTTGATCAATTTTAATTATAATTTTTATATATTATATTTATAATTTTAATAAATTATAATTTTAATTTTGGATTATTTTGAGCGTAGAATATTGTGCCACACGCAAATTCTACATCACGTATTCTAATTTTATGTTTCGATACAATACAGGTGAATAAACAGTATTTATTTTTATCAAAAAATATAAATTATATTTTATTACTTTTAAGGATTTATAATATTTTTAACTCCAAATTTATCTTTTCAATTTTATAAAAATTGAATCATTTGAAGATTTTGATAATTTTGTTTTGTAAAATATTTCAATTTTTGCGTTGTATTATAACATCAAACAATGCCGATAAGTACATTATAAACATGACCGAACGTGACGCTTAAAATTAACAGCAGTAATTGCATTATTATAATATATAATATAATTATTATAATATTAATATTATATTTAAATAAATTTTATCGAGAGTCTAGAAATAAATGTTTTCATTTTATTATTAAAATTGATTTCAAGTGGCATCTATGTAATTATAATGTGGCAAATAATTTAAATTATATAATTTATCCTTATATACAGACTAATAATTTAGTTGCTAAAGTATAATGTTACAATAAATTTTACAATTTTTGTCAAAGTATTATTTTACGGTGAGTATATCTTTTACGGTTAAAACGATTTTTAGACAATTTCAAAATTGAATGGAGACGCAACAAATGCATTATTATATAAATGGAGCCTGTGTCCGCTTATTATTGGTGACGCTCACCTTAAAATTTTAGATGTAAGTTACTAAAAATTATAAACTGCTTTAGACAATCGTTTGAATAAGACAAACTTGCGTGAGTGTTTCTCATGATGTTCATTACTATGATTTGTTAACAAATTATTGTTATAAGTCAAATTGTGTACAATTTAGTTGTTTATTTTCATATTTAAATCCCTTAATACTCACTATGGATCGTAAAGATTTATCACTTTACTTTACTGGACTGCACTTTTTTAATTACTAATTCCTTCACAGCATGAATAACTTAAATAATAAATTATGAATTTCTAATCTGTATTGATAATTCAGAATTTTATATAGTTATTACAGGAATAAAGAAGCAGAAATTATCCTTTATTTGATAAAAAATTCTATTTTTTCGATAGCTGCTGCTATCATCGGGATTACAAAAAATGTTTAAAACATTTAAAACATTTTTTTGTAATCATGATAATGATAGCATGAGCTATCGAAATATAGAAATTCATCAAATAAAGGATAATTTCTTCTTTATTCATGTAATAACTGTATATTTTCGATATGGGAGAAGATTATGGGTTTAGTATTTATTATCAGAATTTTATATTCAATTTAATTTTAATTAATTTTTAATTTAATAAAAAATTTATGTTAAATTTACTTTAAATTTGAATTACTTTATATTTAATTTTGTGCTTTGCTTTGATACGTGAAACACTGGAGAACTTATGCAAGTGACATCATTAAATTTTATGTTCTAATTATTTCTTTTTTAATGTTTTGTTTTTTCAAATTTGTAAAATTCACAAATAATAATTCATAATATTATGTACATTGTATATTACCGGTTATATTATATTTTTTATATATTTTTTAAAATATAGTTTTTAATATTTTTAATATTATTAACTATTTTGGTACAATTTATTTATATTTATATTTTTATGCTAAATATATTTTGCATAAAATTATTAAAAATTATTTTATACACATTTGTATGTATTATCTTTATTTTATGTTTATAAATATATATATTTTTATGTATAAAATATTTTTTATATTTATAAATATATTTTTGAAATATATTTATATTTATGAATATGTTATATTTATAAATATTTTTTATATTTATGAATATATATATTTATAATATATTTATATTTTTATGCTAAATTAATTTTAATTAATTTTAATGGATTAATTTTTATTTATTTTTTTTGTTTATTTAAATTTGTAAAATTCACTTTTCAAATTAAAAATAAAAGATAATTTGTACATTGACGCTAAATCATAATTCAAAATATAAATATAATTATATAAATGTATTTTTTATTTTATAATTCGCATTTCCATTTTTCGGTGGTGGTTATCGATAAGTTGCTACAAGTCGACTTGTATACACTAGTTATTTTTCAACTTTTTAAAAACTAACTTGTATCGATACATTTGAAAACATGCAGATGAACATGTAGTTTTTACTAATAACTACATTTGGACAGGTATTAACTATTCAAATATTTGTCCAGACAGATATACGATCCAGTCCGTTCGTGTATCCAGTCTTTTAAACGATCCAGTCCGTTCGTGTATCCAGTCCTTTAATTAATATTTAAATATTAGTTGATTATATAATTTATTAATTTAATTAATTTTGATTAAACTTAATTACTCACAGGTATTGTTTTTATCCTTGATACAACAGGACGTTACTAATCAGCCTGGGTGAGTCTCATCTGCTGCTGACCCTGACCTACATTTTACGTTATCCTTATATAACGTGAAAATGAAAAAAAATATTTATGCCTACTCTGTACACTGATGCTGATCGGATATGAACTCAGGACGTCTGTATCGCGATCCAACGCTACATCCACTGGTTGCTCCAGTTGTGCTTATACACATTTCCGTTTATTACTTAAAATTTAAATTATTTAAAAATAATATTATTAAAGATAATACGCAGAGATGTATACTGTGAATTAGTTTTTCAAACTAAAATATTGAAAGAAAATTCTAATAAACATTTTAATGAATCCTATCTATAACTCGTATTTTTTAAAATTAAGACATGCCAGCGAGTTACAGAACTGGTTGAATCTATGGAAGTTATCAAGTCTATCAAAAGGATGACAGCACGAATCGCCAATACCGGACAAGCATTTGAAGATGAATTTTCAGATTTAGTGTCACTAATCAATGCTTGGAAGTAAGTGTTAAATACGTTTTTACGATACTTTAATCGATGTAATATTTATCATCGAATGCATTATGAAGAATTCGGACGTTTGCAGTCAGTGATTCCTGTTCAAATGTAAATGACATAGTGGCATGGAGAGATATATCGATGCATTATATTGCTTCAATAATTCCAAGTGACGGACATCATGTAAGTCGAATAAAACTGAACTTAGACAAATACTGTGTACACCTAAATAATCTGGATTCGGAATTTGAAATTATTATTTTATGATTAAAACATGCGTTAGATTCTTCCAGGAATATACCGATTTCGCAGATAAAATTGATCTGTTAATTTATAGCATACGCATACCGATGATTTTAATGTGATTGTTATACAAACGAAAATAAAAAAAATTGCATGACTTGCCAGATTAGAATAAAACATGCGTTAGTTTCCATCCTGTATAAAAGTCAGATTATTAAATAACTCAAGATAAATATATTAAAGATATATATCTTTAATAATGTATAGATATTAAATTATAATAATGTATAATATTATAATGTATAGATATATTTAATATCTTGAACGTTTTAATTATCTGAATTCTGACTTTTATTGTCATATAAAACATTCATACAATTCTTTCTCGGTTTTATCGAAACAATTCGTATAATTTTTTAAATTAGACGAATTGTCAGGATTAAAATTAACTTTGGTTCTTTATGGTTTCATGTCGTTTTTGACATTTCACGCCGTTTTTGATATTTCATGCCGTTTTTGATATTTCATGCTGTTTTGATATTTCATGCCGTTTTTGAAAAATTATAATACCCCCCGTCTTAGATGAGAATATCAAGAACAACAATAATCGATTTTGAGGAGGATGAGGGATCAATAAGATCTGCTATCTTAGAGATGGATTTTTACAATACAATGTTCAAATCTATGTTTGAAGGTACTAAACTGGAAGTATTGCAAAATATGGTGTCTTTGTGGCTGATAAAGAATTCAAGAGTGTGTAGTTGTGGGATCAGTATGAATCTGATAAAAAAGAAGGGTGCCATAGATGGATATATACTGGTATGCAAAACTTCATCTCATAGAAAAGAATTTTCTGTGAGTCATGTAAAAAATTTTAAAAAATCCTTTGAAGATATCTTGCGGTTTTTCTGTTTGTGGGCCAAGGATGATATGCAAAAGTTCATTTATTCTTTTATAAAACTTAATAAAAATACTGTTTCAGAATGGTGTTTAATGTGTAGAGTCGTGTGCCAGGAGATCCTTTATGATTATAATACCAGACTTTGAGGTATAAATGCCAATGGCTTGCCTAAAGTGGTAGAGATAGACGAATCTTTATTTTTAGACGGAAGTATTATGTAGGCCGCTATGTATATGCTAAATGGGTTTTTGGTCTCATAGAAAGTGGAACAAGATAATGTATTCTTGTTCCTGTGCCATATAGGAGTGCTTAAACTTTAGTACCTATTATATAAGCCTTTATATCTCCGGGGACTTTAATAATAAGTAATAAGTGGAGGTCGTATGCCCGACTAGGAGATAGTGGTGACTTTGAACATAAAAGTGTTTACCACTGTTATAATTTTGTTTCCACAGAAGATCCTATGGTTCATACCCAGAGCATCGAGAATTTATGGATTTACGCCAAAAATAAGTTGAAGTCACAATATGGGACTCATAGAAAGATGTTGGAAGGTTACCTGGTTAAATTCCTGTTTAAAAAAGAATCCCATTAAGAGAAAAGGTTAAATCATTTTTTAATATTGCTGTGTTCTTTCTATGATTAAATAAGCTTTTTAATTTAAATTTGTGTTTTTCTTTATATTATTTACATTTTATTTTTCTTCTCTTTTTATAATTTTTCAAAAACGGCATGAAATATCAAAAACGGCATGAAATGTCAAAAACGGCATGAAATCATAAAGAACCTTAACTTTTAATATTTTTAAATTTCGTATTTTTATAAAATTTTATTTTTTATACTTTTTATATTTTTTCATAATCAAAATATTTAAAAATTAAAATATTTGAATATTTAATTTTTGATATTAAAAATTAAATATTATTGCTAAGTTTGAACTGTCTTTAAACCTCAAGGCACATTAAGTGTTTTAATGTAGTGCCTGATTGTTAAACTGCAATACGAACTGCCATGCACAGAGTTCATACTCAATTATCTCTGATTTTTAGATTAGGGGTAGTTCTGCTTTTCGAGCTTTTATTGTAGTCACGGTACTGACTAGCTGTGTTAAAGCGAAACGCGTTTGCCGGTTTTAAAGTTTGTCATATTTATAAGTGTTCTAGCTAATTACAATATACTGACGAAGTCCCTATAAAGAACGAAACGTTCAAATAAATTATAAGTGTCTTTGCCTGTTTTCTACACTTCATTAAAGTATATATATATATATATATATATATATATATATATATATATATATATATATATATATATATATATATATATATAATATAATATATATAATACCGGAAAAAAGAAGAAATATTTATTATTCAATTAATTCGAAGCTTTAGGCAAAATGCCTTCCGAGCTGATATAATAAAGCTTCAATTAATTGAATAATAAATATTTCTTCTTTTTCCGGTGTTCAAATATAAAATTTCAATATATATGAAAGCGTCCCATAGCGGATCCCGGAGACAGTGATCTCTATTCACTGACTATATATATCAGGAAGTATTTCGCTATATGAAATGTTTAAATATTTTTTTAATTTTTTATGATTAAATATTTTTTATCTATTTAGAATTTGGAAGACATGTGTTTTGATATGTCTAATATAAGTAATATTGAGCTATTCAAATCAATTAGAAAATCAAATGAGATATTATTTGCATTGCGGCACTTACTGCGGTATGTGTAATAAGCTTGGATTTCTCTAATTTATATTTAAGCTTCGGTAATGAGCCACCGTCTCAACCGAGCACCATTATTGCATCTTCAAAGCAAATTATGAAATGTGGAAGGGACGCAGCATCTTTCGATTATTCACTTTATTCAAATTGCTGGGTTTCATCGTGTCAGGATGTAATTGCCCATAACGAAAATTGGTATTCACATCGAATAAATCTGTTGGCGTTTAACAAGTCGTGAGTTGTTTTTATTTCTTTGAAAATATAAATCTAAGTATTAATTATAGTTGCATGAATCATTATATTTTTTCTGATATTTATTAAATCAAAATATTATATTTCAGATTCTTAATTTTAACGCTAGTTTAATTGATAATTTGTTTTTATTCCATCATTATTATACTAATTTTGTTTTTTTTTTATTTTACACAATTTTTACTATTTTGCTATTTTATTTTTAAATGATTTGCGTATTATGGTAGGATAAAGCTAAAGCGATCATATACTTATTCCTGTCTTAAAGTTTAGTATAATATGATCGTACATGAATTTGCTAAATTATCTGTCTTGTGGTTTAGTTTACTGAACCATTAAGCATTTATTTATAATACATTTGAAATCTAAATTATAAAATCAAAATGCAAATATTTTTTCAAAAATTCAGATTCGATCGTCTCGACAAAAAGTGAAATTAAATTGTTGGAATGATTAAATTGTTGGAATATTCTCTAAAACAGTTGAAAAAAGTTTTTTCTTATTCTCAAACATTTTATATTTTACCAGAAAATACGATTTTTTTATAAAATATTAATTATATTTTAAAAATCATAAAAATAACCAAAGCAAATAATATATCATTTATGCACTATAAATATGTAATATTTAGTTATATTTTGTTAATTTATGAATTTAAAATTTTAATTTTAAATAACAAAATTTAATTTTATTTTGATAAAATAAGTTTAAAATTTGAAATTTTGTTTACTGACCTTTATTGTCGTACTTTAATATGTTAAAAATAACTACTCGGAGTATATTTAAAATATACGAATAAAAAAAATTAAAATATTTTAAATATTAATAATTTTTTTTGTTTATAATTTTTATTTCTTGAGAGAAGAAATAAAAATGTGCTAGCTGGTAAGTTATCACTTACCAGCTAGCACATGGTGTTGTGCTAGCTGGTAAGTGATAACTTATCAAATGTAGCAACTGAAAATTGACGTAAACATTAAACTGTTTGCTCTTTGTTACTTGTAAGAGAATAAAGGTGTTTTTCGTAAAAAATCAAAACTTATAAACTTTAAGTTGATCCAAATACGGCTACAAATATGAGCAAGTACACCTATACATAATTGCATTTAATTAGTCGATATAATATCAGATGGATACGAAAATGTTATTAATTTAGTGAAACAAAGAAAATAATAACCAACAAATACTTATATTAATTTATATTATTATAAATATTACATATTATTATAATTTAATAATTTAATATTTTTTAATTTATTATAATTTTATAATTTAACATTTTATATAATTTATAAAATTATATAACAGAATCAGGGTACCCGCAAATGGGCCCAAAATACAAATGCTGAAAAATTCAAAGTCATTCAACCCTCGGATCTACCGCCTGAGATATCCGTTCTTTAGTTCAGTTTCCAAAGCACCACGAATTTGCTCGCACAAGTTTAAAATATTAATAATATAATGATCAGTTAAATAATCAGTTATTTGATTACACGTTTTAATTGTAAAGTTGGCAATTGTTGAGCTTATATTAGCATATTGTTGTAAGTTAAATGTCAATTAATCAGGTGATATAATTACACCGTTACTATTTTAGATCCCTTGATATTGTAAGAGAACTTGCATTGAAAGGTCTTCAAATTGCTCCGCAATCACCTACTATATGGATGTCATGGTCAAAATATCTTTTAAATGAATTATTAAAAGCAGAAGTGTATGTTTTGTTGATTTTTCGAATGCTTTAGCGTTTTGCTATTTCACGTGTTCGAGTTTTAGTCATTTTTTTCATTATTCATTTATATTGTTTATATTTTGTTAACCCAAAATTAAAAATAATTTTTATAATAATTTTTTAATAACAATTATTTATTAGCAATTATTTATCAATTTATTGATAAATATCAATAAAATTTAATAAAATTTACTTATTATCGATAAATTTATTTATTATCATTTTGTTTATTACCTATTACTAATATCAAATATTTATTATTTAATATAAACAATATTATTTATAATATTGCTAATATTAATTAGCAGCTTAACCTTTAGCTGCTACTCGCCGCTAAAGGTTAAGGCTATCCTCCACTCGAACCATTACAACATGGTAGTAACTGCATCATTCACCGGAATGATGCAGTTTAAAGCCATACTACTCCCTTCAGGGTTAGGCTATCCGCCATTCTAAGATAACTAACACGCAGAACATGAGTAAGTATAGCTTTGATGAATGAATAAAAATATCTTTATTATAGGAAAACACACTGACAATAATATTTACAGACATAATCAATGAGTATATAGCTCGTAAGAAACACACTTCGTAGTACTTATTTATTTAAGTTTTCGTGAGATTAGGCTTCTATAAAGAAAACTGTTTCTGACTTTGTTATAATAAACTTTGTATTTGAAAAATTTATTATGACGTCTGCTGCATCGTATGATTGGAATCTCGATAAGTCTGATGTTACAGAAATCGGCTATATTTCAAATAAATTGAAGATTCGCTGCTTTCTTATTAAAGATAGTAGTTATTGATAGAATATAATAGAACCTGAGTTAGTATAGCTTTGATAATAATTAATATTAATTGTTAATAATAATTAATAATTAATTATCAGCAATAATAATCAAAAGCAACAATGATCTTGCATTTTGTTTTTGACTCATCATCTCAAGGGTTGGAGCGGTGCTTTTACAGTCAAATATCCTTCCTGATATCAACCCAAGTATTTTGCAAATAAATTCAAAATATTCTGTAAATTAAATCAATAAATATTTTTGTATAAATTATTTTTTATGTCAAATATTAGAATTTAAATTAGTTTATAAATCAGATCTGTAAAGTTATTAATTTTTGTAAAAATTGTAATTTCTGTGAATCGTTTCCACATTTTTATAATTTTTATTATTTAAATTTTTACTGAAAATGTAAAGTAATACATTTTGCATTTTATAATTTATCGATTGAATTATATGAATAAATAAGTAAAACTTTTATTGCAAAATAATGTTTTGGTTCTGAAAAAATCAATAATATTTTGTTTCAATAAAGGATTTTTTTTATTTTACTTTCCTAAAAATACAATTGCTTTTACATATGTAATTTAGTAAATTGTAAATATATTATGCAGTTGAATATTAAGCTTGTTAGCTGAAGTTTAAATCAACTCTTAGGTCCGAATCAACTCCTTCGAGCAAGTCTTGCCTACTTACGAAACTCAATTGTCTTAGTGAAGCCAGTGCTTATCAAATATTAACCCCTTTGATTAACGCATTAAAATACACGCAATCCACCGAGAAGACTAAGCAAATTTGCCGTCGTATTACCAGTTTAATTGGTTGTCAACCAGGCAATTATTTTAAATTTAGTGAAAGTTTCTTGCAATTGCACAATGAAGTACCATTGGACAAATGGGTTCACAGGTATGAAGTACTTTTTATGGAGATGACATCGTATATTACGTAATTGTTTATCTGTTCACAAGTAAAATATTTACCATGTCCAGCTATTCCAGTATGTTGCCGGTAATAACAACTAGCTGTGTAACTTGTATCAGTTAGATTTATAAAATCAATATTCATTAAAGGTCACTGATTCTGTTTAACCGATAAACTGATATAAACCGGACACGTTTCTTTAATTCAAATAGTAACAACATGTGTTTGTTAACTAACATAGTGCATTTGGCTGAAAAACACAACTCGATTCATAAATTTTAAATTTACAAACAATCTACTAACATGTGTAATCATAATTATTTGCAAACAATCGACTATAATATAATTATAATTGAATTATATTACATGTGTAATATAATTATAATTCAAATATATTATACAATATTTTATATAGTTTGGATCGTAGGTATCCAAACTATGTAATATATAGTTTGATCAGACTATGTAATAATATACAGTATGATCTTTTAATAATATACAGTATGATCAAACTATAATATATAGTCTGATCCAATACGTAGTTATTGGATACGTAGCTGATTGGGTCCGACAATACTGAAATGTAGCGTACAGCTGTTGGCTTATAGATAAGATTAAAGCAGCGTTCGGGATAAAAAACGGTCATAAAAATTTCAATGGTACCAATGACTGCACGGGTATCGGTGGTGGGTGATACACATAAACATATATGTATACACGTATACATATATATGTATACACGTATACATATATGTGTACCGCTGTACACACATATATATATTAAATAATATTAAGTCTTGAAATACCATCTTTAATTATTTACTCATCGTAAATCTGAAATTAAAAATATGTAAAAACATTTGGTAAAAATTTCGAATATTGGTATTTTAATGAAGTCATTTACTACAAACACAGTCGAATCTATATTGTGATGCACATATTATACAAAAATACCGATATTATTATCTTATTTTTAATTTTATATAATATTTTAGCATCAATGTACCGGATCGCAATGTTGAACACTAATCCGTTCATTCTTCGAATGATATTTTTAATATCTTGCTTACCTTTCTTTTTGCTTAACAACACACAGTGCTATGATTTTCTAAAAGAAAACTAAGATGTTTTTATCTTTACCATGAAAATTGTTTTAAAGGTTATTACATTAAATCCTGCAAAAAGAAAACACATATTTATATAAAAATAAATATAATCTTTTACTTTGTTAAACTTATTATTTAAAGTAATTATAAAAATTATACTATAGCAAACGTTTGATTATAATTATTTACCAATTAATAAAACGAATGATTTTCTAATTTGGAACAATAAATGTTTAACATTGTCATTGCGTTGAAATTTAATTTAATAAAGAATTAAGTAACATATATTGTTTTAAAGCGTTCCAAAGTTGATATCTGTTCTGAGCACGCGCAACCAAGATCAAGCTTTATTCGATGTTACTCGAAATTTGTGCCACCATTTCCCGATGCTGTCTTTCCAACATTTATATCCCCTTACCAGGCAGGCAACATCTAATAATAAACTTAGAAACCTTCAACATGAAATTGTTGAATCAAATACGAAATGTATTATCAGTAAAGCGTTTTTTGACTGTCTTTCCGAAATGCCTGAACTGAAACTCAATAACGTGGTGGACAAATGTGAAAGGATAACTTTTAAGCTTATTGAGTTCATTAAAAAGAATCACAAAGGTATTTTTGAACTAATATTAGTGATATCTACTTGTACGTTTACATTTCAATTTCAATTCTCATAAACTTTCAATTTATGAGTAGATAAAAATAAAAATAAGGTGTATTTTGACTTTAAATGATTGTAAACTAATGATTTATAGTAAAATAATTTCAAACTGATCATGATCAGCATAAATATCTAAGGGTATAGTGTCACGCACGACGTGCTAATAACCAGGTCATTTTCGCGTAGAGTTATATTATTTCACAGACATCTTCACTCGTCTCAGACAAAGTTTCTCAAATTTCGAAATCACAATGATTTGAAAGTTACCGAATCAAATTCGGTACTTATGAATTGTTGTAAGATCGAGACTTACTATCTGACTATGTTTGTTATATTTCAAGTCTGAGATCAGCTCTGGAAATAGTGAGTCTTGATTCTATTTAATACAATGGGAGGGCGTAATGTACTTGTTGGTTTGTTTTTCTCATTTGATGTCATGATTTTACTACTCTAAACATTATGTACCTCTTCACCTCATATTCCTGATTTTTTACACTCTAAAAAGCTTTGCTAGTATCGATTAACGCGGGTGTTCATAAGTGTGTTTATTGGTTTCTCGATTTCTCGTGTCAGGCAGTTTAGTTATAACTAAATCCATAATTTTAGTTTGCATTCTTACAATCAGTAGGATTGCTTATCAATTAAGTTAGCTTGTAGGTGGCAAATTTAGCACTTGAGTTCACTTACGCAATTAATCAATTTTCGATGAATTTTTAATATAATCTCATAATCAATTCGTATATTTGCGATAATAGTATAATTGATATGTTCTTTGTGAATAAATAATCTTTGCTAATCGATCGAAAACATCAATCGATTTGACGCATAATGACTCTGAACAACTGATTACATCAAGATGTATTGACGCATAACGACTCTGAAAAGCCGGTACTGGCCAGTTCCTGTAGAATCATTTGATTGAAGCGGATTAATTCTGTATCTTTGCGATAGTAAATTATTTTCATCTTGTGAATAATGTAAGTTGTTTCGTTACCTTCTGCCATCTGCGAAGTTGTTTCGTTATCTTCTGCCATCTGCGAAGTTGTTTCGTTACCTTCTGCCATCTGTGTACTATCATCTATCAAAGAAGTACAGAAATACTTCGATGGATCCTGAAAAATTATTTCTGATTTTTTACCATCCGCGATAAATAAACTCAAAACTAATGATTTTTACTGTTTCGTAAAATATCTAGTTGATCTATTTGTCTTATAAACTCTATCTGTGCACTGCAGTGGGCGGATTTGAAATCAATATAATTATTCAGTAAATCTCTCCTACATTTGTATTTCAATCGAATGGTATTCGACTTTTTAATTATTAGTTGTTACTTAATTAATTTAAAAAATTCAATTAATTTGTCTTACTCCAATTGAAAGTGTTTTATTTTTAACAATTGTTATAATATAACAATTGATAAAAAATATATAAATAATTAATATAAAAAATATATAAAAAATATGAAAAATATATTTTATTTTGTTTTAATAAAATTGAACTTATTATTTATATAATTAATCAATTAATTATATTAATTTAGTATTATAATTTATAAATTTCTTTGAGTTATTCGTAAAAACTGATAAATTAAGTTATATCGATTTAAACGATTTAAATAACGTTGGAGAATATATATAGATTTTATTTTATGGATTGTATTTTAATTAATATGCTTTTTGTTTTAAATTGTAATTTTCATAATTAAAATAATGATTATTAATAATAAAAATAATGTATTTTCATTTTTAATCAGCTTTAGATTTTAATCAATTTTAATTTTAAATAAAATATTGTTGCTTTAAGAACATAATCTTTATTGCCAATTCATAATTTTAATATCTGCAATCTTCTATCTAATATTGTCGTATAAATTATACAAATATTTTTTATAAATTTTTAGGACCAGGTTTATTTTCAGAATACGAGTAGACATTTTCTTAATTAACACGTATTGTTTAAATTTGATATTAAATTTTTAATTTAATAGAAATAACTTTTATAGAATTTAAATTTTCACGACAATATTTCTTTGCAAATTTTAGTATGAGCAAAAAAATTAATTTAAAAAATTAATTTTTAAAAAAAATTATTTCAAACAAGTAATTTTCTAATCCATATCTAATATATAAATTAATTTCTTTTAAATCGTAGCTTATATTACCTGATTTTGTAATGTATTTAAAAATCTACTCGAATTAAATTTAAAAATAACTTGGAATATGTCAATATATTTTAAAAGTTTGCATTTTTACCTAAAGGTGTGGATATTTCGAAATTTCTCGTTCCATTTGAAATCAAGCAATTAATGGTAGAAATTAATGAATTGTGCAATAATATTCACAACTCGGGAACAGAAGATGAAAAAAGTATTGCTGACATGATAATTTCGGACGGAGGAATTCCGTAATTGCGTATTTAATTTTATATTTTCAATTTATTACGTTTCGAAATTGTAGGAGCTTTGATGACATTACTGCAAAAGCGTTCATTACAAGACTTCAAAGATGGATACACAGAATTAGACAAACGCTTCAATATAAAATTGAGAATCAAAATAGCATCCAGCGTTGGAATAGCCGACTTTTAAAAATCTGTATGATAGGAGACGTAAATATCCCTAACCAATTTCAAAGAGTAAGTTTATTTACACTTCGCAATGAAGTTTTCTGAATGCTTAGATTACGGCATAAGAAACAAACAGTTGATAAGCAAACAAATGCTGATATGTTAATTAATTCTGTGATTAGGCATAATAAATTAAGATAATTTATTATGTCTAAGCATTGGATTAGAATTAGAAATGATCACAAAAAATGATCTCCAGATAAAGTGATTGTGTCTCTTATTGTATTTGTTTCTCAGTGTATGTTTAAATATTAGCATCGTCATTTTTATAAATTGATTAATAAATAACAGTCGATGTATCAGAATATGATTAGAGGTCATCAGGAGGAACATAATCGTAAAAAATCAGTTTCAATATTATATAAAATGTATACAAAAAGTCTTGGTTTATTTTACACAGCAAACTCGGAAGACTATATCACCTTTCTCATCGAGCAGTGAGGCTTTAGAACACGCTTCCAGAGAATATCGTCAACATATCAAATAGAGTGCACTTCAAGAAAACGCTAATTACATGGCTCTGCACAGATTCTAATTTCAATATCCTGTATCCGGATTAAGATTTTGCTGACATAAAATTGGTTTTAACGTGAACAGACAAAACAGCTGCATGGCTATAGTCTTGTATGTTATCGATTATATCATTAAAATTGAAACAAATTATTGTTAGCAAACCTCACTTTTAAAAAACATTTCGAATAGTTGAGCTAAATATGTAAATTATCGGTAATTTGTTCTAATTTTTAATCATAGTTTTGCTTTGCGATAATTATATAATGTAGAATAGGATGTGATTGTAGAGTTTGTACCGATCGTATGCGAAAAATATCATATCATATGCCATTGCAATTATCCATATGTCCAACGGCAGACAAATGCATTATTTGCTGTACACAATTCAAAGTATAATACTAAGTTTTTGTTTAGAAATGATAGTAACATTTATAAATTAAATGAAATACATGATTGTTTATTCACCTGTAATATTAGACAGAGCAAGTTTTACTTCAATTTGTACTGTGAGTGTGAAATTTTCCATTTGACTAAACTTTGACTAAATGGTTGATGAATAGGTAATTGAATGGTTGTTAATGAATAGCTTTAATCAGGAATAGTTAATTTTTATTTTTGACCAAAATAGTTTTAACTTTGGGTTGTTTTAGTACGTCAAAGAACTACATGCTTCGTTCGTATCACCGGTAATAAAAATGGTTTGGAAATATGAAAAAGTATTCTATCAAATAACGATACGTGCTGTTACGGGAAAAGTATTAATTCTTTCTAAAATATTATATTAATAAAATTATAATAAAATGATTTTTAGATTATTTACATTAATGTACATATAATATGATAATTATAGCGGAAGCTGATGAAATATTGGAATATTTTTATTCCCATATATTTTGTATTATATAAATATCTAAATATGTCAATCGTATGGTTTAAAATAATATATTTTGTATGATAAACGCTTTGTGTTAAATTGTGGTAGATGCGCGTATTTTATTGCACTAGAGTGAAAGGCATTCCTCATTACTAACTTGACCGCTTTTTTAATAAATTTATAATAATAATTTATAATAAATAATTATATTAGATTTTATACAATTTATATTTATATCACGTTAAAATTTAAAATTGAAATTTAAAATAAAAGTCAATTGTTATAAATTGACTAATAAATAACAGACGTTGTATCAGAATAAGGATTAGATGTCATCAGGAGGAATTACTAAGTTATCATTTTTCGGCCCCTATTCATCTACCCAACATAGTAGCTAACTCAAATACACGCTAACGACGTATTTCCTCTGATGAAATGTGATTCTTTAGTTTACTTTATTCTAATACAAAGCACATTATTTATTACCCATAAAATTAGGTAATTTGGTTTTTTATATTTTAAAATTATAAGAAAAAATTCATTAAACTTGCTAGAAAATTAGCAGAAAAATATTTGTATCCGTATTTTAGTATTGGTATATTAGTATTTCAGTATTTCAATATATCAGTATTTCAATGCATAGTTTCAGAGGTCATATTACTGGGAAACAAAGTTCACAGATCAATAATAACTTGTTAGTAGAACAAATCAGATCAGATAACTGAGTCCACTTATTTTATACGATATATAAATATAAAATATGTAAATATTAAATAATTATAGAACATTATTATACAAAGTCCACAGATCAATAATAATTATATAAGATTTTATATCTTATATAATCTAGTATATATCTTATAATCAAGTATACATAATTTCGGTATTTCTGATAGAGGTTATATTACCGGGAAAACAAAGTTCAAAGGTATATAATAACAAGTCAGTAGAACAAATCAGATACGATATATAAATAAAAATAAAATTAATCGATCTTAAAATCTATTATTTTTGATAAATGATTAAAAAATTATATGATAATAAATTATTAAATCATTCAATATTTTGGAAATAATAAAATAAATAAAAATAAATATATATAAATTAAAAATAAAGATAAATAATAATTATATAAAATTTTATACAATTTATATTTATATCGAGTCAAAATTGAAATTTAAAATAAAAGTCAATTTTTATGAATTGACTAATAAATATCATACGATGTATCAGAATAAGGAATATAGTTCATGAGAAGGAACTACTATGTTGTCATGTTTTGGTAAAAGTGTTACATCAAATTAGAACACATAGATTCCAAAAAAGGCAGATTTAGAATCTATGGCACCACAGCGATGATAAGATGGAAAAAGTGTTCGAGAACCACTGATCAAAATATCAATCACCAGTCAATTTCTAAATAAACAACTTAAGGTAGATTTCTCTCAACAGATTTAGATTGATTAGAGAATCAGATCAGATAACTGAGTCTACGTATAAGTAAAATAAATAATAAATAATTACATAAGATTTTATAGAATTTATATTTTTTATCAAGTTAAAATAAAAAAATTGAAATTTATTTTTGCATTGTTAGTTTACTGATGATAATTGCAGTAGTGATCTAAAATTTGTAACAATAAATTTTAAGTTGACTTCTATCGATTAGTTTAATTTTTAATTTTTTTAACCAATGGAGTCTGCTTATACAATAATATTTTATAGAATTTATATTTATATCAATTTAGAATTTAAAATTGAAATTTAAAATAAAAGACAATTTTTATGAATTGACTTATAAATAACAGACGATGTATAAGAATAAGGATGAGGGGTCATCAGGAGGAATTGTTGTTATCATGTTTTGGCCTCTTTTCCTCGACCTAACATCGCAACGGAGCCAAATACATGATAATGGCATATTTCCTCTGATGGAATTTAAGAATAGGCTAGAGGTCATCAGGAAAAAGTCATATTTATTTCCATATCTTTTAAATTGTTGACATCTAATTTAGTATTCTTTCTGATTATAGAAATATATATATTTGCTTGGACATCCCAACCACAATTTTGACACTTCTCTCCTTGCAACTGAGGCCATTCAGTCCATAATGCTTGACTTTAATTATCGATTACAGCGATTTCAGGTGTGATATTTTTCGTCGGTATTTGTATTTTAATTTAGATAAACACAGGGGTCGCGGTCTCGCTGGCTTAACCTGCACGTACCACTTTGTCAGTCGTTAGGCAATCGAATTATATTTCAAGATTTTAATGATTCAGTCTGTCTAATGGAAATATTACGAAAGGTATTTAATTACATAGGTAATAAATGTATTTATTTCAACATCGCACAAAAGATTTTCATGTCGATATGTTATAAAAAGGCAACTTATAACGTATAAGGCAACGATATGTTAAAGGCAACTCTTATGATAAACCGTTAATGATAAATCATTACTAAAGTAATGATTTATCAATAACAAAAAAATAATTAAAATATTTGCATTTAAAAGATATTTGATAATTCTTTGATAAATTTAATGATATTTTATATTAACAAAATATATTAATAAAATATATATTAACTTCATTAATCCTCATTAATTAACAATATATTTTAAATTTAAAATATTTTGGGTCTGTTAATATTATATAAATATTAAACTGCTTTTATTCTTTTAAAATTTCAAAAAGTAGCTTCTTAACATCGAGATTTTATAATTAAAGATAATCGAAACTTGTTATCTTCTCTATATTTTTAATTTCGTTAAAATAATCTGATGACCAAAATTAAAAATTTTCAATTTATTTTCTACTTTTAATTTTCTACTCTTGATTTATTATTAAAATATCTGTATTTAAAAAATATTTGTATTTTTATAGAGCTTCGAAAATGACGATAAGAACAATTCACTTTCAGATCTGCTTTGTAAATACTGTAAATTCGCCAGTGCCGATTTTGACAATGAAACTAAGAAAAAAGTCTATGCACGATTGATTCCTGATAATATCGTTCAAGAATGGGCTACAAATTTATTTCCAAGTAGCGAAACGTATTTTGTTTTTCGTAAAATGGTATCAATCAGTTACTTTCGTTACCAAATTAATACTTTATCTTACTAAAGTTAGCGCGAAAAGATGCCGTTCTAAGCTTACTACAAATAATCTTTAATTGGAAGCCGTTTGATGCAACGTCAACTGTCATTACGCCGTCATTATGCAGCATACATAATGTTAATTATAATGCATTTCGATTGAACATGACATCAGGTATTTAATAAATCGAAATATTTTATTTAGAACTTTATTAAATTACCAGCAAAGATAAATCGAAATATTTTATTTAAAAAAAATATTAAAATTTAAAAGAGTCTAGAATTCCTCTACCACAGTTTAGTTTATTGTAATAAACACATTGTAAATGTGTTTATGTAAATGTGTACAATATATTTATATATTGTAATTTATTGTTATATATCATCACCAGCACCAATTAAATGATCTGATTTAAACGTTGAAAACTGTTCAAAGTTTAAACAGTGTTCAAAGATTGAAAAACTGAACTACTTTCAATCTGAATCATCAGATAAAATTTAGCAGTCGCTCTGTTATTATGAGCGCATGCTAATTAATTAATTATTTAAATTTAAACATGCGCTCTGCATATTTGTTACACCTGCCCTGAGACATACACCGATGTACTCATAAATAAATCACTAAGTTCTCCTAACAAGGGGGCATAAACACCAAGCAGCATTCTATATATCAACTGGGATATAGATGATGGATAATAAATAATATACTTTGTATTAGAATAAGATTCTTTATAATCAAGTTTTATCAGCGTAAATACGTAATTAGCACTTGATTGTCCCCGATGCTATGTTGTGTCGAGGAATAGGGTTCGAAACCTGATACCATAGCCATTTTGATGACCTTTAATTCTTATTCTTAAACATCGTCTGTTAGCTATTGGTAATTTCATTAAAATTGATTTTTATTTTAAATTTCAATGTAAACCTGATAAAATAGCAGTTCCTCCTGATGACTTCAAATATTGATTCTGATACATCGTCTGTTATTTATTAGACATTCACAACAATTGACTTTTATTTTAAATTTATTATTTTTGATAATAGTCAATTTATAAATTTAACAATTATTATTATTTAAAATTATATAAGTATTTATTATTTAATTATTTAAATTTTATTTATTTCATCTATATTTTTATATATAATAGGTAGAATCAGTTAGTTGATATGATAATAAACCTGTTTTTGGCTCTCTTTTGGCCATAAACGCATATATAAGAAACGTCTATTTTTAATAGATGTGTTTTAGTATAAAACGTTTTACGATATATTTGTATTGCAATTTAAATGTATTTCTATTAAATTGATAAATTTCTATATTTCCGTATCTATTCACATGTCTTTAATAAATACTGAAATTTACACAATTCATGAATCGCTTTCTATTAATAAAATGTAATATTAATTTTGATTTCTATTTAAAATTTATAAAAACATATTGCCGTTTTCGATTTTTTATTACCGATTTGCCGGTTTTAATCTTTGTAAAATAAATACAAAGTTTTTATAGTCAAAGCATATTTTATGTTGTTTTCGTAATACATTTCAGAGAAATATTCCAGCATTTCAGGGTAATATTAATAATCACGATTGAACTGATATTTACACAATTCAAGAATCGCCTTTTTATTTATAAAATTTAATTTATATTTATAAAATTGTCAACAATTTTATAATTCAGCAATTTGCTGATTAAGCTATTCAATAAATATTATTTATTTGTTAATAGTTTATATTAATTGATATTCTATTAATCTACATATCGTATTGTTACGAGAAACATATTATAAATGTATATTTATATACATTTTTATACATTTAAATGTATATTTTATATATACATAAATTATTTCATATATAAATGTATATTTTGTATATACATAAATTATTTTATATATAAATGTCTATTTTATATATATTTTATAATGTATATTATAATCAATCGAATACTAAATTCAATTACTCGTTATGTAAATCCTTATCAAAGACATCATTAATGCTGGTTCATTTTATCATTAAAAACGGTTCATTATATAATTAAAAATGATCATTTTATCATTAAAACCGTATAATTTCATCATTGAAAAAGACTCATTTACATATAAACAGTTGTGTTATCATAGCATGTTCATAGATTTCAATGTTCCATTTCGACTGGGTCAATCAATGGAAAGATTTTACGGTGAATGGACTTTACTTGGACCGTACCAGTTTTCATTTGTTGCAGCTGCGAAGGCATTTATTCGTCCAACAAGCGAAGAATTACAGTGGATGCTTAGAGAGAACTTTTTGATACTTAAGTTTCAGGTAAATTTATTTTGTTTTTGTATATTTTTTCGTTCTTTATGTTTTAATTCGCATTCATTTTCTTACCATTATGGTCTTGATAATGGTTGCCATTTTATATGATGAAAGTAGTAGGAACATCATGTAGAAATGTTCATATTGTAAAATTCCTGACTATTCATACAAAATAGGGATGGTAATTTATTAAATCCCTGTTTTTGAATTTCATCAAAGCAACATGACGTCATCTTCTATTGAAGCGTTATCTGCCCTTGCTCTTAAGTGCTTGGTCTAGCATGTGTTGATTTGATGAAGAACATGTATCGAAACCTGATAACACAAAAATTCGGTAAATTCTTCATTGGATTAAAGTTTCTTTCAGGGATATGATTAAAATTGCGAACAAGTGACCAAACAAATCACGTCATTTTTAGAATATGACATGAAACATTTTAAAAAAGTTTTTGTTTACACAGCTTTTGAAATGTCTAAAAAATTGTTAACCTCAATTTATTATGAATAAATAAATTTATTCATAATAAATAATTTATAAATTTATTTATAATAAATAATATATTATATATTATATATTATATAATCATATATTATATAATATTAATACTATTATATTTATAATATTATTTTTATATATTAATCATTCGATTAATATATATTATATTAATATATATAATATTAGAATTATAATAGTCATTATAAAGTCAGTATGTTCTTTAACCATGTTCTTTACTTTTGATAGGCGAGCTACTAAACATCGCATTCAAAATTTTATTTAAATTTTCCTTTAAATTATTTTTGGTTGTATCTAAAACTACCAAAAACTAATGTACCTAAAACGTTCTTATTTGTATTTTTATGGAAATATGGTTTCCTTTGTGGAATAGTTTTACATATTTGTAAGCTGTTCATTTAATGTTAGATTTGTCGCTCCAAATCTAATTAAAGATGTTCAGAAGTCAAAGTAGACAGGTTTGACTCCTGAACCTGTGGTCCAGGTATTAAGGCTGTCTAGATTGATAATCCGTATTTGCTGCAAAAACTAATCGTCGATCATCAGTTTAATCAATTAAATGTATCACTCAAAGACGCCCCTAATCACTTCATTTTAATGGACCGCTTTACTGCAATCCAGTAGCCAATGATTTTAAACCGGCTTGATTGATTGAATTTAATTGATTCTTAACTGCCTTTTTGCGTGTGTGGACCTTCTAGTAATTCTATACCCAAGGCAGAAATACAGATATATTGATTATGAGGCACTGAATTTCTCACAGGATTCCGAAAGGAATATGTTTTTTATAAATTGGTAGTTCAAAAAATCGCTTAAAACTGGTCCAGCAGCCAAAACTGGCTACGATTGATTTTTAATCCATATTTGCTGCTAAATAACTGGACTTTGATCATCAGCTGTATCAGTCTTATGTATCACTCCGAGACGCCCCTAACCACCCAGCAGTCATCGTCAGTCGGATGAAGTGGTTATGGTTACGATGTGTTTCCACTGATTTTGCGATATCTGTAAAGACTAGTAATTCCTCATGATGCTAGACGAAACTCATGTGCATCAATCGTTTCTTAGAGGATTGTTGTGTGTGAACCTTCTAGTAATTCTCTACGTAAGGCACAAATCCATATCCGTTAATTACGAGGGCACTGAATTTCTCTCAAGATTTCAAATTAAACGCATTATTTTACAAATAGCTAAAGCGAAAAATCGCTTGAAACTGTGGTCCAGGAGCCTAAACTGGCTACAATTGATTTAAAATCCATATGAGCTGCCAAAAAAACTGGACTTCGATCATCAGCTCCATCAGTCTAATGTATCACTACGAGACGCTTCTAACCACCTAGCAGTCATCGTCAGTCGGATGAAGTGGTTAGGGTGCGTTTCGACTGCTTTTGTGATAACTATATAGACACCGACAATTCATCACGATGCGAGACGAAGCTCAGGTGCAGAAAACGTTTTTACAGACTTGTTGCGTCTGTGGACCTTCCAGTAATTCTCTAAATAAAGAGATAGCTATATACTGTATAAATATCTTCAGTATATATACTGATATATATACATATATATAATTATATAGTTATATCTAATATTACATTAAATTTAAAATTTTTGAAAATTTGGCATTTAGGAAAATCACGAACGATACATTACTGCGAAAGAAGCCTTAGTTGCTGGTGTTGTGTATCGACTAGAAGGTAAATCGAATTTTTAAAGTTAACAATTTCGATGAAATGTTTAATCTATTTTAAGGTTTTTCAAAGATAGACGGTGCTAGCCATCCGATTTCAAAACAGATCAAGAAAGCAATTGAAAATCGATTCCGGATGGGATTTCGATGGATGGCCTGGTTATAATATATACAGGGTCCATCTTTATATGATCGCAATTAAATATTTAATAACCAACATGTAAATGTTATATTTTAATAAAAGTGTAATGTTATAAAATAAAAGTGTAATAATAATAGTAAAAATAATAATATAAAGAATGTTTCATTTTATTTAATTATATAAATAATTAAAAATAACTTATGACGGTCCATTGTTTATTTTATATCGGAATAAAACTAGCTTTTTTATTTCGCATCATCATAAATAGTACAATATCACCAATAAATCGTACTTTGTGTTTCTAGTAGCTACATATTAAATAAATTTTTGTTTGTGTATCCACCTCCAAAATAAAAAAGTTGATATAAGAAGCGGTCGCATACTTAATTTAAGTTAAATAAAGTAAAAGTTTTTGAAGTTTTAATATAATTGTTAAAATTTTAAATCAAGTAAGTCAATACATTTGACGTACGTAGGATCCTACATTCTTTGTGGCAAACAGTATGTTGGAAAACCAGCTTGAGTTTGATCGACGTTTAAACGTGAGAAGATCTCATTATCAAATATCGAATATAACAGACAGCGCCATTCGCCATTCAGTTGAGCATAACAATATAGACTACATGCGGTAATTATTGTGGATCATAAACGTCTGCATTTAGAATCTATACTTATTGTGAAATTGCATTTAGAGAGTAATCTCCGTTGTAATTATAATCATAATTTTAAAGATCCCTTGAATTTGACGTGAATACTTATTGAAGTTGTATGTTATAATGCAAGCATGTGCAATCCGTGAGTTAATTCGATCAATAAATAAGCATTGGTATGCAGATGATTCGACTCCAAATATTACGTAAATATAAAATTTGAGTTAAAATTTGAGTGCCACAATAAAATTATATTGAGTTGTAAAATTAATCAATTTTATTAAACAAAAGGTTACAGTGTACACTGTCCTGGCAGGATATTCGGAAGTGATATTTTTCAGATCTATGCTGCCTGTAGGTGTATGCAACATCCCACCTTTATTTGCAATATTGTGATTTTTGAACAAAACAATGCAGCAATCGAAACTAATTCTAAAAACTTAGAAAATTAAAAATAAAGCAGAGTAAACTTACGCGCTCAATTATTTCAAAAATCTTTGATGTAGATGATCATGCTTCGCCAAAGCTTTGAATGTTCGGAGCCATTTATCTGAATGTACTAATACACTGAAAAAAGCCTAAAATCACAGTTGGTCCTACAAGGTATTGTTCAATTACACATTCAATGTTTTAGATTTGTTCTTTGTAGAATTTATTTGAAACGTAATTTAACAGCGATAAAGCATTTCAAAATTTAGCTTACGAAAATAGAAATATATGAAATTATTGTTCAATTATACATTCAATGTGCTATTATATAGGGCGTTTAAACATCAAAAGAAATAATAAAATAAGAAATTATTTTTCCAAAATTTTGGACTACTGTAATAGTATTCTTCAAGTGTTATGCCTTGACATAAAAAAGAAAAAGTGGTGTATACATACATATAATAAAAGACGGAAGAAACCAACGAAGAAAATTGATACACAACTATACCTGATTTGTGATATGCTAGTAGGATAGCTTACTTCCAATTGTCCTTATTACCATTCATCGTGTTAAAATAACTCTGAATATGCACACTTTCTCTTATCAGGCGTCTGGGTAGACTGTCTTTATTTTCAATACCTTAGAGCTGGAAAAATCAGGTTCCTCGTTGTCAAGTCTTATTTGTTTGTCCAAAATATTTGGCTGGACAATTTAGACCTGAGATTTCATAAGTGACATTAGTCGACTCATATTTAAATTTGTTCTTAAATTGTCCATCAAGAGTAGCTTTCTTTGAATAGTATAAGGATATACTTGATGGGAAGTTGTTTTTTAATAGTCCTTCCCATGTGTTATGTTATTAGAAACATAACACTTGAAAAGAACTATTACATTAGTCGAAATTTTGTGAACGATACTTTCTTATTTTATTATTCCTCTCGTAAGCTAAATTTCAAAATTTACGTAAATAAAAATATATGAAATTATTGTTCAATTATACATTCAATGTGCTATTATATAGGGCGTTTAAACATCAAAAGAAAGAATAAAATAAGAAATTATTTTTCCAAAATTTTGGACTACTGTAATAGTATTTTTCAAGTGTTATGCCTTGACATTAAAAAGAAACGGAAAATCATTTTATATTATTAAAAACTTTAAACATTTATTTTACATTCAATTACATCGCGAAATAGTGATATAAAAAAGATACATCAATGTAGGGTTTTAAATCATAAACATCCGTCATTACGCTTATAAATATATTTTTTAAATTGTTTAATTTGATGAACTTGAGGACGATTATTAAAATATAAACCTTAATAGAAAAATGGGAATTAATTTTCATAGTAAAATAAGTGAATTCGATCATCTAAAACATATACTATAAACAACCAATCAGTATACATATCTGCAGAATGCAATACTGAGAGATAAATTTTAGATAATGCTAAACTCTAGCATAAAAAACGTATTTAGGCAATATATGTTAGTAATGCTTTTATATTTAATGTATTATAAATTATAATATTATATATTATACTTTTGTATTATATATTATGCATTTACCAAACTATACGTATACTTTGACAGATATCTTATCTGATACTTTGATGTACCTGATAGTCAGATACTTTGATGTATCTAAAATATAATCTTTATAAATAAATAATTACGTAATATAATTATAATGGTTAATATAAACAAATCCAAATTCATCAAATTTAGTAATGTAATAGCATTCGGATATCATGTAAGATATCCGAATTTTTCATTGTATGAACGTCGGCTACGTTGTATGGACTTTAGTCACATCATTGTTTTTATTTCCGTGAACTTGTAAGGGGCCTATCTGCATGAACCAGTTAAAAAAATCAATAAATCTATCTATGGCAAAATAAATTAACTTTATAATAAATTTTCAATCTTTTGAGTCAGACATCATTCAAATATTATAATAATATTTACATAATATTATCTTAAATTTGATTATTAATTAATGATGAAAAGTAAAAAAGTATTTAAATATCGAAATATAAATTATAAATATATAATATTTTGTTAATTTATATTTATTTATTATAAGAAATAGAAAAATTCATCAAACTTGCTTGAAAATTAGTAGAAAAGTAATGTCGTATTTATTTGGACAGAGATGTTACCTGATACTTCGATGCACCTGATAGTCAGATACTTCGATGTATTTAAATATAAAATATATTATCTTTTTTTAAATAAATAATTACGTAATATAATTGTAATGGTTAATATAAACAAATCCGAATTCATCAAATTAATGATGTTAGCGAATTACTTTATCCTGATCATACTATTTAATAATATATATATAATCATAAAAGTTTCGTTTGAATCGGAACTTATATATATATATTATATCACACTGAAAGAGTTGATAATGCTTTTATATTTAATGTATTATATATTATAATCTTATATATTATACTTTTGTGATATATAAATTCATCAAATTTATGATAATAAATACTAAACCCACAATCTTCTTTCATTTTAAATATATAGTTATCATAGGAACAAAGAAGAATTCTTCTTCGTTCCTAAAATAACTGTACAATAACAATCTTCTTCCATTTCAAATATATAGTTATTATAGGAACGAAGAAGAAGAATTCTTCTTCGTTCCTATAATAACTATACAAATTTATGATGTTAGCGAATTACTTTATCCTTATCATACTATTTAATAATATATATTATAATATTATATATTATACTTTTGTATAGGATATAAGGTTGTATAGATTATAATCTTATATATTATACTTTTGTATAATATATTATGCATTCACCAAACTAAATACTTTTATTTGATGCTTTTATATTATACTTTTAGATAAGGATAAAAACGTAGGCACATTATCTCTCAACGGGGCTATGATGTTTCAAATAGTATGAATTTGAAACAATTTGAAATTTCTCAAATTTCAAATTGTTTTTAAAAACAATTTTTCAGATAATGCTAAACTCTAGCATAAAAAACGTCTTTAGGCAGCCATTTAAAGGATCAACTGAGGTATGTATATATTAACATCACTTATGTAACTGCATTTCTAACTTATGAAATTACATCACTAACGAATCAGGGCGTTACGACAAGATTAAAAGAGCGCAAATATAATTACAAAAGATACATCCTCGTCAATGGTCAATCATTGATTTGGCTTTAACCAATAGTCGGATTTTCATAACGCTAGAGTATTAGACGAAGAACAGTGTGCCACGAGACCTACTAAGATCTAACAATCTATAAACAAATTACATCCTTTTTGCCTATAGCATGAATTCACAGTAGATGGACAGGTCTTATAAAACATGCATTTTGTATATTTATACAAAATATATTGAAGTTTTATTACAAATCTATTCAGGTAACAAGCGTGGCTGGTAGAGTATGCTGACATCAGCAATAGCTTTCATTAAGTTCGGGCTCGAAATGCTTTGTGTTTTGTAAACTGTGCCGTTAATAAGCTTGATGAACTTTTATAATTGCTATGTTATTAGGATACGTTAACGATTCAAATCATATTAATTCCATATGTTTTATTATAAAACCCAAGATTAGAATACGCTAACGATTCAAACCATATATGTTTTGTAAGCGACACAGGCTTGTAGCTCATTTGATGCTGTTTGTTATAATAATTTACTTTTTACTGAACCCTTAAAGTTTGTCGTATTCGCAATGTCATCGATACTAGTTTTGCTACTACAACCAAAATATCTGTTGAATTAATGCAGTATGCATTAATCCAGACAGTCACCTTGTCTGGATTCCGAAATTTTGCTAATAATATTGTCTTTGCTAATAATAACAATAATCTCAAATTATAAAATATAATTTTTGTGTTATATATAATGCGTTCACCAAACTATATACTTTTATATTTTAAAAATGAAGATAATAATAAATAAATAATAAATAATTATATAAGATTTTATACAATTTATATTTATATCACGTTAAAATTAAAACTTGAAATTTAAAATAAAAGTCAATTTTTATGAATTGACTAATAAATAACATTAGAATAAGATTAGCGGTCATCATGATGAATTCCTATGTTATCATTTTTTGTACCCTAACTTGTTAGCAGATAAATAATAAATAATTTTAATATTTTATACAATTTATATTTATATGACGATATCATTTATAATTGAAAGTTAAAATAAAAGTCAATTTTTATGAATTGACTAATAAGTAATATACGATGTATCAGAATAAGGATAAGAGGTCATCATGAGAAACTTCCTTATGCTTCAAGCTATTGCAATGTTACATACACTTTTGTAACTTTTTCCTACAGAATCAGATCAGATAACTGAGTCTACTTATTTTATACTATAAATATATTAAAAATAAAGATAAATAATTATGAATAATAAATAATTATAATATTTAATATAAATAAAGATCAATAATAAATAACTATATAAGATTTTATACAATTTATATTTATATCAAGTTAAAATTTAAAATTGGAATTTAAAATAAAAGTCAATTGTTATAAATTGACTAATAAATAACAGACGTTGTATCAGAATAAGGATTAGGGGTCATCAGGAGAAATTGTTGCTATCATGTTTTGGCCTCTTTTCCTCGACCTAACATCGCAACGGAGCCAAATACATGATAATGGCATATTTCCTCTGATGAAATTTTATTATCTAGTGCCTTATGCTATATTCTATAATATAATATTTAATATATTTTTATAGTATATTGTATATTTTATAATACAAAGTATTATCTTATTCTAATACAAAATATATTACAATCCATAACAGAACATCTCGAAAAGTATCACTTTTTGAAAGAGTTGGTAATGTTTTTATATTTAATGTATTATATAGTAACATATTATATATTATACTTTTGTATTATATATTATGCATTCACCAAACTATATACTTATATTTTATGCTTTTGTATTATATTTTTTAAATAAGGATAAAAACATAGACACATTATCTCTTTCAACGGGGCTCTGATGTTTCAAATAATTCATCAAAGTTTTCCTATTTGTCCAGATTTCAAAGCTTTCAATCTCATACAAAATGATAAATGTCAGCATCGTTTTGATAAATGTAATATCGCCGTCTCGAAAACATGCTCATCTACCATTAAAGCGGATCTTTCTAACATAATTTTAGGCATAAATGTTTTTATATGAATAATAAATGAAATACAAATTTAGCTAAATTTATTGAACTAAAGAATAAAGGTAACATACTAACATATGTTAGATGGCAATATTTAGAACTATCTAATCTTTATTAAATTTCATTAAGCAATGGTCGATCAATCGTCGCTGGAGTAATCAGAGCTCGACATGTCTCCTTGCATCGCAAAATATGAGGCACCCATTCCACCATCAAACAAATCCAATGCTTCACTATATGGAACGCTGTCTTCGTAGGATGCTGCACTGCATATTGAACTGCTGTAATCAACATTATAAATGCTATCCATTGCGTTCAAAATGTAGCGTAAATCTTCAGTAGGAATGCTGGACATATCACTCTGGCCCGTAGGAGATGTACAATGGAAAATGAAATTCATCTTATCTCTTGGAGTTCCTGAAATATCACAATGACAAAAAAAATAATTAGCAAAAATAAAGCAGTGGAAATATTTACCATTTTACATTAAGTCAATGCAGCTTATTCACATATGACTATAAAATTTTCTATATTGAAATTACATTTAATTCTATTTATAATATAATACATAATTAATATTAATATTACTTAATATTAATAATGGCCTTATATTATTTGTTTTCAAGTGAATAGGTGTAATTTAATTATTTAATTATTTATTATTTATTATAATTACTTTATAAAGTAAAATATGTGTAATTCAATGTAAGTTATTTACAATAACAAGTTGATTTATAAGAAGTTGTAAGTTGATATGTGCGAGTTCTATATATGAACGAGAGGTGAAATAACAGTAAGGCTTTAATTTAGAAATATCTTATATTCCTTTTAATGAAAAGTAAACAATTAAGATGTAAAAACATTTTGAATTAGTGAATGAACGTGGCAGAATTCGTTATATTTTTAAAAGGGAAAGAATTCAGACAATAAATGATTTTATTCAAACAATTCGGAATTTTACAATAAAAATTTTATTAATTTAATTCATATTAGTAAATTCATTTATTATATTTAATTAAATATACTCTTATGCTTTAAATTTAATTTTTAGAATTAGTAGTATATGTAACGTTAAATACACGAACTAAATTTTCATTTAAGATACCACAAACGTGTAGTTGTTTTTTGAAAATTTAGCATAAGAAAGTATTAAATTTTCATGTAAACTTACCGGATCCCTCGATCATTACCAGAACGGCAATAAATTCATTAAATGTTAATCCTCCCGATCCATCCCTATCACAATACGCGTATACCCTTTTCGTAAAACGGTGTAACTGGCGGCGAGTCATTCTCGATGCAGGATACAGTCGTTTGTAGAGTCGTCGGAACTCCCTAGGAGATAGTTGTCCGTCTCTACCACACACCCGATTGAATTCGTGGTAAATATTTAGCACATCACTCGGATCGATATTCAAGCTTGATGCTAGATAGTGTATTTCCCAGTTAGTCAGTGGACGATTACAGCGGTCTCCATGGTTACCCATTTTCGTTCAATTCGAGAGATACTTGACTTATTCTCGATCGCCATTTATACTCGATTTTTAAGGCATTATTCACACTGCAAAGTTAAAAGTTTCACAACACAATCAACATAATGTCTGCAATATACCATGATTCATGGATTCATGTTGAATAAGTTGCTTATAACGCTCGTAATAAAAAGAGGTGGAAACAAATTTAAGTTTATTAGACTTGAATGTTAAAAAGACTCAAACAAGTTAAGAATAACAGAAAATATTATTCGGCAATCACGCCTTGATCGTGGTTGAATATAATTGTGAGAGAAATTATTCTTTTCAGTTGATAAAACACAGAATAAATAGTTTAGTCATTGAGATAACCTAACATATAATCAGCACATTTAGTTTTAAAATAAATAAAAATATTCTGAAAAATAAAACTTCGAAAAAATATTCGAACAGATCAATGTTTTATAAGCTATTTAATACTCTTATTAGTCAGTAATTTAATAAAATGGTCATCGTAAAATAATCTACTTATAAGTCCACAAAATGTTAGGTAAATAAAATAGAAAAATTAAAAATTTAACATCCTTTTATAGGATAAATCAAATAAGCTAACTGAGTCTAAAGTATTTAATATAATTATAAAATAAACAAAACATAATAATGCTAAATCAAAATTTAATAATTAAATAATAAAATTAATAATTGTTATAATATTTTATATAATTTATATCAAGTTAAAATAAAAAATGAAATTTAAAATAAACGTCATTTTTATAAATTGACTAATAAATAACAGACGTTGTATCAGAATAAGAATTAGAGGTCATCAGGAGGAACTGCTATGCTATCAGGTTTCGGCCCCTAACTCCTCTACCCAACATAGCAGCGGGGCCAAATACGTGCTAAGGACGTATTTCCTCTGATTTAATTTGATTATATAGTGTACCTTATTCTTATTATACTGTACCTTATTGTATTTCTAAAACTGAAAAATTTTAGAATTATGAGGAAAATATGAAGAAGGGTAAATGATACATAGAGAAGAGATGATAGTCAAGATGAAGTAAGATTTATTATAGAGATTAATTAGGGTGATCGACTGAGGTAAGATGGAACTATGGTAGTTTCTTAAAGGTAAGAAGATGTTGAGAAAACGATGGTTTAACTGGATAGAATTCTAGGCTCGTGGATCACTTAAATTATACGAAGGAAATTGGTAGTGTCTAGGAATAGCAAAGAGGCCAGTATGTTGAATGTGGAACTTAGATAAAGTTGCGCATGATCATAAGGATGTTTCTCTTGACGACCTCTAATTTTTATTCTGATACATCGTATGTTATTTATTAGTCAATTCATAAAATTTGACTTGTATTTTAAATTTGAATTTTAAATTTTGAGTTGATATAAATATAAATTGTATAAAACCTTATATGCTTATTTATCATTATCTTTATTTTTAATTTATATATAGTAAAAATATGTAGACTCAGGTAACTGATCTGATTTGTATTACTGACAAGTTATTATTGACCTGTGGACTTTGCTTGCCGGTAATATAACCTCTGTCAGAAATACTGAAACTATGTGTTATTGATACGACTATTTTTCTGGAAATTTTCTAGCAAGTTTAATGATTTTTTCCTATACCTTTAAAATATAAAAAACAACAAAATATTATTACAAATTTATTGAAATACTAAGATATTAGGATACTTAAATAAGATACACCATGTAACAAATGACTTAATTTGTAGACTCAGTTATCTGATATGATATTGGTGATATCAGATCATTGACAATTGCAAGCTCGGATTAAGGATGAACTTCCTTATTATTCGAGGAAAGTTCCTCCTGATGACCTATAATTCTTATTATGATGCATCGTATGTTATTTATTAGTCAATTCATAAAATTTGACTTTTATTTTAAATTTTAATTTTAAATTATGACTTGATATAAATATAAATTGTATAAAATCTTATATAGTTATTTATTATTGATCTTTATTTATACGTAGACACAGTTATCTAAAAGTATAATATAAAAGCATCAAATAAAAGTATTTAGTTTGATGAATGCATAATATATTATACAAAAGTATAATATATAAGATTATAATCTATACAACCTTATATCCTATACAAAAGTATAATATATAATATTATAATATATATTATTAAATAGTATGATAAGGATAAAGTAATTCGCTAACATCATAAATTTGTATAGTTATTATAGGAACGAAGAAGAATTCTTCTTCTTCGTTCCTATAATAACTATATATTTGAAATGGAAGAAGATTGTTATTGTACAGTTATTTTAGGAACGAAGAAGAATTCTTCTTTGTTCCTATGATAACTATATATTTAAAATGAAAGAAGATTGTGGGTTTAGTATTTATTATCATAAATTTGATGAATTTGGATTTGTTTATATTAACAATTTTAATTATATTACATAATTATTTATCTATAAAGATAATATATTTAAAGATAATATATTCAAGTATCTGACTATGAGGTACATCAAAGTATCAGGTAAGATAATGTCAAAGTATACGTATAGTTTGGTAAATGCATAATATATAATACAAAAGTATAATATATAATATTATAATATATAATACATTAAATATAAAAACATTACCAACTCTTTCAGTGTGATACTTTTGGAGATGTTCTGTTATGAATGGATTGTAATATACTTTGTATTAGAATAAGAATATACTTTGTATTATAAAATATACAATATACTATACAAATATATTAAATATTAAATTATAGAATATAGCATAAGGCACTAGATAATAAAATTTCATCAGAGGAAATACGTTATTAGCATATATTTAACCCCGCTGCAATGCCGTGTCGAGGAAAAGGGATTAAAACTGATAACATCGCAGTTACTCCCGATGGCCATAACGAATTGACGATCACGAATAAGAAAGAAGAGAGAGCGCACTTTTGGTGTATAAATGACGAAGTGTAGTCACGGTATGAAGAAACAATGAAAAATTTTAAGTGTTTTACGATGGCTAGATATATTTGCCTTCAAGAAACAATAAAAAGACAATACTTTGAGAGATCAACCAGGTGACGTTTGATTTCATGAAGTTGATCGTCATTTGGATGGATTCTAGATATTCGAAAACATTGATTAGCCATTTCATGGATCTTAACATGTCGTTTATAATGAATAAAGGATAATGAGTGTAGATGAGGATGTCAGCAACATGCTGCATGATTAGAAAGTTTTGGATTAATAAGAAAAATATGGATACAGACAGTCGAAAGCATTAAGTCACTGTGGACATAGATTGTAGCTCAGAAAGAAGAGGCAAACCAAACAGCATTAGATGAAGAAAACCCCAAGCTAGGATGAAGGCGGGATAAAAAAGTAAAGTGGCTAACAATATCAAAGGTTGCAGCTAAGTCAAGTGGAATTACGACATTGTTCATGAGTCGAGCACATGCAAGTAAAAGGTCGCTAAAGCATTGACGAATTTTATCGAAGCAATAACGATGATCCATGGTCCAATTTCCGTTTTCGAATATTTAATAATATATATTTGTAGCATTTTAGTCATTTCCTATTAATGAAGTTAGATTTTCAAAAGTGTATAATTTTATCAATGCCTAAGTATCCTCTGCATTGAAAATCGAGTGGTATTACAAAATGAGGTCCTCAAACATTGCATGAAATTTCATTTTATTTCATTAAATCGGGAAAATCAAGTTAATGTGCTTGACTTGAAACGCTTTTGTTTTTTGTAATTTAAGCGTATTATATATCTGTTGTGAATTATTTATTCGAATTGTTAACTTAAATATCCACCTAAAACGATATCAACTTAAAAAACGGCATCACAAGTGTGATGGAAGCGTCGATTTACATGATTTCTAGCAAGATGTAATTTGCAAGCTGCCGCACTTAATGGTCTTGCTGAGCATCTTGCTGCTTTGTCCTGTGCGCAGAAAATCGTTGATCACGGTAATGAATCAGATAAACGTTACCTGCCAAAATGTTCATTGCAACCACAAGAACTCGTCCTTAATAATGCAAGTATTGTGGAAGAAGTCCACATCCTCGCGCAGTGCCCTGTACGAAACTCTAGGTGATTCGCTTGCGCAAAAAATAGATCATTTTTCTAAATTATACCAATCTATACAGATTAAGCCGAAAGTCCCCAAAATATACAGCAACACTATGCTCAACGAAATAACACTGATCTTGCAAACAATATAGCGATTATACAAGTTAGCGTAGATCATCATAAAGTTGTCGAATAACGATTTCAATTTCCTTTTTTGCCCAATCTCTGTTCCTCAATGATATCAGAGAGAGAATTATTGGATCATATCGAGTAGTTTAACTTTGATCAAAAGCTTTCTGTGGTAACTGTCACTGGAGTTAACAAAGCTACAACTATAAGATTACAACCTATTACGCACTTTCGTCATTACCCGTTCGAGCACAGAAAACTCATAAATCGTAAAATAAGTACGCTTCTGAAAGAATCTATTATATAAACGAGTAGATCAGAATGGAGAGCGTAAGTTATCATAACTACAAACGGAAAAGGATAGTAGTCCAATTTTCAAGCACTATAAATCACTATACTCAGCTCGATGCGTATCATCTTCCAAGCATAGATGAACTAATTGCGAAGATATCATTAGAATTGTGTATATATTTAATTTAATTGCATCTATGTTCTGAAATTTTTTGATTGGGCACGACATTATGTGGCACCTTAACACACGCTTAAACAGTGTTTAAAGCCCGAAAAGCAGAACTACCCTTATTAATCTGAATCATTAGAGAGCATTTAGCAAAGGCTCTTGATCTGATGAGGATATATAGAACGCTGCCTGGTGTTTATGCCTCCTCATGAAAAAACATAGTGATATATATAGAGGTTTGATTATATAGAGGTTCTCTTTGTAAATATATATATTCATGTTCAAACCTTTTCAAGCGTAACTATAATTCAAACTCAAACTATAAGTCAAATGAAGTCAAACTGACACTCTCTTCGCTAAACAGTTTCATGTACGAATGAACCGAATATTAAGCAGTCCATTTAAAACGTGATGCTATTTGTTAAATATATTCTACCTTAAGCAAATCGCGAAGATTCCCTACAAAATGTAAATCCAGAGCTCTAATTATGTCGTTGAGTTATGATTTACCATTGTTTTCACAAAATTAAAAATGCTTGCGTGTAAATTAATGTATTTCCAATCTTGATATTAGATTTAGTATTTTATTATTTCAATTCGTATGTAAACATTTCTTATTGTAGCCATTTATTGCAAAAACTTTCCAATGAGGGTTTCCAAATTTACGACATAAGAAATTATGCATTACAAAATTTAACACCTAATATATGGTTTATAAATTATAACTAAATAACAATGTAATAATGTCAGCTCATTGCCTACATAATTTTAATCATTGATTTAAATTATTGATTCCGGACAGTTATGTATGTTGACACCGTGACTTCCAAAATGTGCTGATTCCAAATATATAGGAAGCTAGTAGAAACTTGTTGCATACTGCATGGTTAGTGTGGCTTATGAACACGCGTTATCAAGCAAATTAAGTTAATCTAAGTTAATTTTGTAACTCAAGTCAAGATGTTTGATTAAATTTACATGCTACATGTCATAAACCGAAATCCCATAGCAACATTAAAATTTGTAAAATTGTATTATTTTAAACTTACAATTGTAACTATCGATTATGTTTTCTTAATGTTTAATGCATACAACGGTAAAAATTGAAATGCGACAGCCGTTTTCCCGTCGTCAGAAAGATGCACAGGGCGCTTTGCTGAGTAATGCGAATTCCCCGGTTGTTGAACAGCTACGAATAAATATGCTGCTTGATAATCCGTTGAGTTTTAAGCTGTTTGGGAACATGAAAAGCTTTTACCAGTTCTCTCAGAATTTTTTCAGGCGTAAATTTCACGAGCGTCAATTGCCTAGTCCGCGACCGAACAATTCTCTACAAATACAGAAAACAATCGGACGAGGTGCATTCGGAATTGTGGCCGTGGCTACTCTTGACAGCCAATTATGTGCAGTAAAAATTTTCGACAGAAACAAGCTAGTAAAAACGAAACAGGCTCAGCGGACAATATACGAAAAAGCCATGATGAGCAGCCTTATACATCCTAACGTAGTTCAATTTTTAGCTTCTTTTAAGGATAACTCAAATTTATATATTTGCATGAGAATTGTTCGTGGTGGTGAGCTATTTGTTCATATGAGGCGTTTAAAACGATTTGATGAAAATACTTCACGGCAGTTATCTGCTCAGATTCTACTGGCATTTGAATATTTACAGAAATTGCACGTTGCACATCGTGACATTAAACCGGAAAATATACTTCTTGAGGGTAATGGGTACATTAAGCTTACGGATTTTGGTTTTGCGAAACATATTCGAGGCCGAACATATACATTATGTGGAACTCCAGAGTATCTAGCACCAGAGGTCATTTTACAAAGAGGATATGGACTATCAACTGATTGGTGGTCAATTGGCGTCTTAATTTATGAACTGAATTTTGGAACTACTCCTTTTCTAGCTATTGAGCAAAGTAAAATGTATGAACGAATAACACGGGGTAAATATAGACAGCCTGATTTTTTTTCCGAAAGTTTAGTAGACTTAATACGTGGCCTACTCATTGTTGACCCGTCAAAGCGTTTAGGTTGTTTAACACAAGGAGCAGAGGACATAACCCGACATCCGTGGTTCAAGAGTATTGATTGGTGGGAGTTGTTTTCGCAAAAGACTGAAATGCGATTCAAACCAACTTTAAAAAATGCCACGGATCTATCTAATTTTGACACATCAAAATTAAATTTAAAGGAAGCAGAAAAAGAAATGCATAGAACAATATTTCAAGACTTCTAATTCGTTGGTTGTCACGCATAAATAGAATGTGTATCTGAAATATTTGCCCTCGTTGATACATAAACCGTTACGACAGAATTTTTACAGGGAAGTTTTTGATTGTAATTTTATTTTTAGCAATTTATATTGCACAAACATCTCTGAAATAAATATCACAAATTAAATAATTTGTACTAATTATTGTACAAAAAATATAAGATTTTCATATTAAATTATATTAAATTATCAAATATATAAGCAGATCAGCCACTTCTCAATTTCGGAATGTCAGATGTAAGGTTGAACAACCTGTAGAGGAGCGTGCTCTTAGCGAATTCCTTTCAGAAATTTATTAAGGATCAAGAACCGTCGAAGTTGTGTAGCTACAGGGCCACGCTGATGATACTATCCTGTAGCGATGAGTACACTAAGGACGAAACACACTATTGGTGGCTAGGCGTCTGTGGTTGGCGCATCCCGGATTAAGCGTTCCGACGAAATTGGTACAAAAGCATGTAGATACAGCAATTAATTCAAGGATGATATTTTTAATAAAAAATTCTTTACTATCTTATTCTCAAAATTAAAAATATTTTAAAAGATACCTGATAATTTCGTCTATCCAGTGCTCAAATTTCTTACGGAAGTTTACTTAAAAATAGAGTAAGTCGAATTTGTGTAGCTACAGGGCCACACTGATTATGACATCACAAATAGTGTGATGTCGAAAATTAGTGAAAAATAATTTTAATTTTTTAAATATTTGATAATGATTCATTATTAATAAAGAATTATTGGATCTGGTTCAAAGAAAGAAGAAAACTTTTATTTGATATTTCGCTAATTTCTGTTAGTATCTCCATAAAATTACCTAATAATTACCCAGTAATTTTCTAAAGATGCTAAGAAAGGTTAGCGAAATATACAATAAAATTTTCATTTTTACTTTTATCCAGTTCCAATAATTCTTTATCAACTATTTAAAAAAACGTTCAGTTGTTGGAGAGTTTTATAAAATTGTTTACATTATTTTGAACCAAACTTTATTTAAAATATTTAATATATATTTTTTATAATATTTTGTTAATTTATATATTTTACTATTTTCTGTTTGATTATATTTTTATAGTAACTAGTTTAAAAAGTTTAACTAGTTAAAAAAACGGTGACTTTGTCATTTGCGACAATTTCACTGTTAAATTTATTTGTGGTGCTGACGCCCTGATATCAAATGATTCCACGAACAATAGTATTTCCATTTGAGGAACATTATTGATAGTGATGCATAGCAGCAGTGCATCGTAGTGCTACATTGTACTATCCAGTAGCCAACTGGTGTGTATATTTGTAGCACAACGCGCTTGGTTCTCCAGGGCTTAATGCAGACGGGTAAATATTTGCAGTTGCGAACCCCAGTCTTTGCAAGGGAACAAGGAGCCTTTGTTGTTTCAAATCACCGTATAGCTTTTCTCCCAACTTCAATCCAGTTGTGGGGAGTACAGGCTACTGATGAGAACCAACTAGTTCGAAATGGTGACTTTGTCATTTGCGACAATTTCATTGTGGAATTTCTTTCGTGGTGCTGATACCCTGATATCAAATGTTTCCACGAACAATAGTATTTCCATTTGAGGAAATTTATTGATAGTGATGCATAGCAGCAGTGCATCGTAGTATATATAATATATATAATATATATTATATATATTATATATAATATATATATATATATATATTATATATAATAGATATATATATATCTATTATATATAATATCATATATTGATAAACGTTTATTGATAAACGTGTCTTGTATATATATATATATCTTTTACGATATAATAGTAGCGAACCACTATCGACTGAAATCAAAACTATTCACTTCTATAAGTTATCTATTACAAATGTGTGAATTAAAATATGTCAATTCGAAAAATTTGGTCGTTTAATGTTTTATACTTAATATTATGCATGAATAATCATGCAAACGTGATCATTCATGATCATGATCATGCAAACCTGTTATGTTATCAGGTTTCTGCTCCTATTTCTCGAACCAACATAGTAGCTGGCCCCAAATACGCGTGATGATGTATTTCCTCTGATGAAATTGGATTATCAAGTATCTTATTCTAATTAAAAGTAAATTATTTCTTATCTGTCCATAAAAATTTTCCGATTAAAAGTTTAAATTTATTTTTTTATAATATGTTGTTAATTTATATATTTTACTATTTTCTGTTTGATTATATTTTTATAGTAACTAGTTTAAAATATGTATCCATTGAATTATTTAAATTATTTTAAAGAAAGCATTGGGCTTGAATAGAGAACTGTGTGTTGAAAGCTTGCAAGAATAAAGAAAACGTGTTTCATATCACGTCTAAAGAACCATCATTAACAAATATAAAAAAGAAATAAATTCGAGTTTGCAATATAAATATAAAAATGTAAAAATCTTTGTGATTAAGATATTAAGTATTTCTGTAAATTAAACTGCTAAATGTAATAAAATATAATATATTATAACATAATATTCTTATGTTAAGGAATTATTGGAGCGGGATTAAAGAAAATCGGAATTTTTTATTGATATTTCACTAACCTGTTAGCATTTTCAGAAAATTACATAATAATTACGTAGTAATTTTCTAAAGATGCTAGCAGAGGTTAGCTAAATATCAATCAAAAATTTCCTCCGTTCTGTGATCCAGCTTCAATAATTCTTTATCAATAATGAGTCATTATCAAATATTTATTAAATAAGAAAGTATCGTTCATAAATTTTAAAACATTGCAGTAGTCCTTTTTTCAAGTGTTATAATTAAAAACAAAATACTTGAAAGGGATGATTGCAATTATCGAAATTTTGTGAACAATATTTACTTATTTTATTGTTCCTATCGATATTTAAACGCCGAGAATAATCTACAAAAGTTATGTTTTAAAACTGGTTATTGTTATTCAAATTGGCTGAAAGTTGGTCTGATATATCTGCAAGCGCTTTTTGCGAATATATTAATGTATTTGCGAGCTAAATGCGTTCAATTATGAGCAAAGAAAATATGTTTTAATTTCAAATTAAAAATATGTTGCAAATTTGACTGAAATAATGAAAATTACGCATTTATATATAGACTAGCTAAGTATGAAATTATATTCAAAATCAAAATTTATCAAGATGATATGAAAAACTCGTGGGCAACTTTTGAGTCACGATTTCTTACTGTCAACAACTTCTGACATTAAAAGTCCTGCGGAATTACCTTTCAACTTTTGATGGTTTACTAGTTACACTTTTATATAAATCAAGCGTTTTTTTTAAATCTGGCGATCACAACAATTGATAGCGCATCAAACAAAATACATATTTAATCGACTAAATAAATTTACGCTATATTTATTTGCTACGTTAACATCGACTTTGATTATAGTCAAAGTTGTATTTACATATGCTGACTTTATCATAGCAAAGCATCACTGGTAGGGTAGTTCAATTGATCTCATACATATCGTTAAGATCTCTATGTAACAATTCGTGTTGGAATTAATTAGATACAACAGCTTAAATATAAACGTCTTTGACAAACTACCATCAATATCATTTAATCTACTTTAGCAAGTCATTTAAAAAATAATAAAAGTGGAAATGCATTTCCCTGAATCCATATAAATATACACAGCTATTTTTATGTATGTTAAAACATAATTAAAATATGCATGCTCTTTCGGAAATTATGAAAGAATTATTCTTCGAAAAACTCTCTTCGTCCAAACTCTATACTCTTTTTCAATCTGATTTCCAATATCGTCATTCTACTGAGTTGACTTACAACAAAGTTTCATCTGACTTACTTTTCGTTTTTTATATATTAATAATATTAATAATTATACTTTAGATTTGTTTGTTTTCTTATTTTTTGTTATAAAACTTTTAATTTGTAATTTTGTGGACTTGTAAGTAGATGTATATCCACAATAGACACTTTAATTAACATGTACTTTAAATTACTATAAATTAAAAGATATTGGCAGCTTCATCATCCAAGCTCTTGTTGATGTTTAAGTATAATAGAGTAGACAGATGCATGTTATTACTATCAACAAGCAACGCAATTAAACTAATTAACTTGTACATTAACTTGCACATTTACTAGCAATTAACTTGCACATCTTAAAGTTGAGAATATACTTTCCTATCCTCAACACGGCTTCCAAAAAGATCAGTCCACAACTACTAATTATTTCTTTGTTCTTGTATTTAAAAATAAAAATTTAAAAATATTGATTTAAAAATTTAAATTATCATATAAATTTATTTTTAATTTTTGATTTTATATATTTATAATTTTAAAAATCGAAATGATTCATAATTATCACCAGACCATGTAAATTATATAATTACAAATCAATTTTATTGAAAAATAAAAATAATTTGAGTTTATGATTTTAAAGTCCAAATACTAATATTAAGTAATGGCATAATCAAATCTATAAAAAGCATTTTTGTATTAACATTCATGCACACCAATGCATTTCGTTGCAATTATTTTATGTATGATTAATATACTATATATTGCCCTACCTTGTCTCCGCCAGCCAACTGATATTTCCTAGAACTTGTAAACCTCATATATCATTACTCCATTTATATTCGACCATGTATTGTTTGTGTCGATTTTAATATTTGTAATATAAATATTAATATTTTAATATTAATACTCTTACACTAAAATTTGTTTATTTTTTCCTTCTACTACTATAATACTGTCTCGTGCAAGCACAGTATGTCCTCGGTAATATTATCAATAGCATCGCCATTTTGTCTCACCTTAATTTGTTCTACTCATGCTTACAATGCGACCCAAGTATCTCCTATTAATTTATTTGTACACTTATTTTAATATCGCTAACACAACGATATAATACTATATATTATAAATAATATATAGCCCTACTTTATCTCCGCCAGCCAACTGATATTTCCCAGAATTTGACCTTATCTCCGCCAGCTATCTGATATTTCCTAGAATTTATAAACCTCGTATATCGTTACTACATTTCTATTCGACCATGTCTTGTTTGTGTCGATTTTAATATGTGTATCGACCACCTTCTCACCTGAACACTGTGAAATTTGTTTCTACAAGTATAATACTGCTCTGTGCAAGCACATAATGTCATTGGCAATACTGTTGATGGTATCGCCATTTCGTCTCACTTTAATTTGTCTTCATCTTGCTCACTGTGGAGCCATTTCGTCTCTGCTCTCTGTTGTCCTTTAATGATTGATTTCTATTGTCCTGTCTTTTAAACTGATCCACACCCTCCCACATATCAACATCAATCAATTGGCATTAATCATACGTTCATTCTTTTCATTTTTTGTAAAACTGCAAATTTGTAAAAGTTTGTTGCTGTAAAACTTTTAATTTGTAATTTAGTGGACTTGTAAGTGGATGTATATCCACAATAGCCACGTTTATAAACCTGTATTCCGGTATACGTTCATCTTCCTAGTTGTTTCGTTGCTATTATTGTATCCGTGATAAAATTACTAGCATATTTTCAATGTAATGTATAATTTAACATTATTTATCAATTATAAAATGTATTAAAATTAATATTAATAGTTTATACGATTTGTTTCCATCCTTATAATTTTCAAATACAAATCCAACGAGAAACTTTTTTATAATTTAATTAAATGATATCCGATAGTTTTGCAGTGTTAAAATCTTGAAAGATTTTAGCTTAAATATCCGAATTCCGATTGCTATAGCGCCATCGAAATATTGGATATTATTTTTATAGAATACAGCATCCTGCTGCCTTTGTCTTTAAGTGATTATAATATTGAAAGATACATTATAGTAAAGTTTTGTTACAGCTAATAAAAAGATGAGCTCAGTATATAAATTTTTGTAATTCAGCAACCCAAAAATCCACAATGAAATTCATCCAAGTAAAAAATTCAAAAATTACATGTAAAAATCACCAAATTCTATATTAAAAACAAATTTAACTATTTATTCGCGTAACAGAGAGAACAGTATAACCTGTAAGAATTCTCAAAGTTATCACGCATTGGTACATGCGAAATCTATCTACTCAAATCCGGAATAGCTGCGGTAGTTGATGTAGAAGGTGCTATGCAAATAATGTCTTCTACAACAATGGACTTATTCCAGTTTTGTTCATTACGAACAAGAGCGATATTTTCAGCAATACCTTCATTGTCTTTTTCTCTGTTAGACTGCAAGCAAAACTCTTTCGATAATTGATTATTTGACATATCGTTTTGCTGCTTCGGAATTTGTCCGTTATTATTAAGCACAAGCAGATTTCCACTGTCGTTTTCGCTAATACCACTATTGCTACTGCTTCGACTGTTACTTCTGCGGCCGTAAGCAAACATTTCCCTGACTGTATTACTTTTGGCTCTCATCACTGGAGTCATCCCAGCATTGCACTCAACTAATTTAGGTGAACCCTTATCCAGCAATAGTTGAACAATATCAGGATTATTTCTATCACATGCCCAATGAAGAGCAGTCCATCCTTGTTGATCGGTTGCAAACAAATCTGAATCGGATTCGATTAACACTAACGCTACATCTAAATGGTTGTGATATGCAGCATACATTAGAGGGGTTAGTTCTCCTTCGGTTGTAGCCCTTTCATCTAATTCGCATCCCGCTTCTATCAAGGCCATTGCTATTTCGGCAAGATCAGCTTCCCGTCCGGCAATCGGACTGCGACACAACTCGTGTAAAGCATTGCGACTGCTACAATTGCAAATATGGATATTAGCGCCGCAGTGAAGCAACACCATCACTGCATCTGGTTGACACCAATAACATGCTTTCATCAAAGCAGTCCATCCTTGATGGTCGATAGCATTAACGTCACATTTTGCATTGACTAGCTTTTTAATTATTTCAGAGTAACCTCTTTGTGCAGCATGATGAAGACTGGTATATTCATGTGAGTCTGTTAGATTGGGATTAGCGTTGTGTTTCAATAAGATGTCAACTACTTTGTCATGCCCATTGGCACTTGCTATTAATAGTGGTGTGGATTTTGTTTCAAAACTTACCCAATCAACATTTATAGTTTTGTACATTTTATCAGATTCAAGCATTCGATCAACAAGATGAGCTTTGCCCAAACCACAACATTGATAGAACCTTTCGTTTCTGCTTTCCGTTGCACCCATTACTTTGTTTTGAAAAGTTTAATATAACGTAAAACAAGGAGGAAAAACTGTTTTTTTTTATCGAGTGGGATATTTCTGCTCGATTATTTTTCTTCTAAACGCGATTTAGTTGCACATATTCAACAGCATTTGAGACAGTAGACTTTATGTATAGTAGCCTTTTATCTAAATTAGAAATAATTGACAAAGAGCATTTAAAATTAAAAATTGTAGCAAATTAAAATCCTCACTTAACAGTTATGCACATAGAACACTAAATTAATATTTGAGAAGGCTATTTAACTGTAAAGTTTAATTTTGCACTGAATTTGTGTGCGCTGTTTCTTAGAAATTCAATTAACGGTCAGCCAATCAATCACTATGGGGTTGACGACACTTATAGATAAAACCACATATAGCAATCTCCACATAATATTTGCTAGCTAGCACTTAACTTCCTTTATATTTAGCAGAAACATGCAAGAGGTTTTGCTAACGGCTTTAAACCATCTGTGTCTTAACATCTATCAATCACATGACAATTTGATGATCGAATATACTCGATAATTCAAGCGTTAGCTGCGACCTACATTTTAATTAAAAAGCTTTATTTTCCAATATAAGCCGATCATACGATACGAAGCTATTTGCATGCAATATTTAAACCGACAACGATTTTGTAATTGCGTTTCAGCGAATTTTGAAGATTTACCCCCAGTTGTCTCAATTTGTCGTGCTGTAAATATTGATTAAGTTCGTTACTAAATATCAATATCGATTTTGAAATTCTGTCTATTTTGCATAGGGATTTAAATAATGATTTAAAATAAATAATAATAAATAATAAAACGTAATTAATATAATATAATATAGTATAATATACTATAATAGAATGTAATTTAATGTAATGAAATTATAATGTAACATTAATAATTTAATGTAATATTTCATTAATTTTTAATTTCTTTTAATTTATCTTTGATAACTTTTTTATCGCTTTGTCGTTTTGTGTATTCAGTGCAAATATGTAGCTTGTATAATAATGATATTTTGCGTGATTACTTTACCATTTTTTTCTGTGACTAATTAATAGTTAATATTCATGATAAATTAATTTATTAATTAATATTTCATTGTTTTAATCATATGGGTTACAATTTGATTATCAAATCATAAGATTTAATAATATTATTGGGACTAAAAACACTATTCCTTTGACGACAATAATTCATAAAAATAAATGTTCTAATTAGTAGAGTATATCATTTAATCGAACTTTCTATTTAAGAAAGTTCGATTTCTTTTTTTTCTAATAACGAAAAATTTCTATTTTCATCAAACAGAAAATAGTAAAATATATAAATCAACACAATAATATTAAAAATAAATTTAAAATCAATAGCGGGAAATTTTTATGGATGGATAATTAATAATATACTTTGTATTAGAATAGGATACTATATAATCAAATTTAATCAGAGGAAATACGAGAAGCTTAGAGAAGATCGAAATAAAGAGATCGAAAGTAATTTTCTGAAGATGCTACCTATGAGAGGTTAGTGAAATATCAAATAAAATTTTCCTTCTTTCCCAGCTCCAATAATTCTTAATTCATTTAATTATATTTTAAACCTTATGATACACAAACATCGCTTTCAGTCATCAAACTAAACAATCGAACCACCCTATTATGGGTTAAAATATGCACAAAAATATTTTAGAATCTATGCAAATATAATATGTTTAATATTATAATATTTCAACATAATAATATAAAGAATAAATTTAAACTCTTAAATAGCAAATTTTTATGGATAATAAATATATTTTGTATTAGAACAAGATACTAAATAATCTTTCGTCAGAGGACGTACGTCAAAGATAACTTTCAATCAAGTTATCAAATTTACTTGAAAATAAGCAGAAATAATAAGGTAATGTAGTAACCGATTTTATTCACACATCTAAAACTAATACAAAGGTTATCAGTTTTGTTTTATGTAATGATAACTTATAATTTCCCCCATATAATCTCAGAACATAGTTTTCATTCCATGAATATAGTAAATAGGCGTATTTCGAGATAATGGGATGGTATTTTAAAGGAATAAAAAAGGAAAACGTCCTGGTAAATAACAAGATTTTTAGTACAATTTTGGAGAAACAAATGTATTGAATCAAATTAATGCACTTTGAAAATTTAATATAAAAGAATGAAATCTAGCGTTTAAACGAGTTTCGGTCTGCTACCGCTATGCTAACATTAGTGTTTTAAAATTTTTAACATTCAAAAAGGTTAAAATATTGAGCTTAAAATTTTGTAAATTAAATTTTCAGTTTAAATTCTTTAATCGTATTGAAAAGGTACAAATTGTACATTATAACAGGCACTTGTTGTCCCGAAGGTACATTGAGTGCCTTATTATCAATTATTGTATGATTATTACAATGGTTGAAGAAAATCGGCAGGCATTATATCACAATAGTAACTAGAAGGGGCTATAAAACAAAGGCTATAAGAACATCTCAAAATTGAATACTCGATAAAAACTTTACGAAGAAAAATCTTATTTTATTTAATTTTTTTTCTAATTATTAAACTAAACTCGAATATTAATAAAATTTGAGGATTCAAACCAAGGAAAAGAAAAGAACTACATAGTCTAAGCAGGTAACGACAATAATGTTATCAAATAATTAATTATACGCCCCGAAATATTTAATAGACAAATATCCGATCAGAAAGATGCGCTGTCCTACTGCCTACTGTTATCGTAAAAGAGGATAATCTATCAGCGTTTATCGTAACGATGTTTCTTGATAATTAGTTTGCAATGTGTCGGTAACAGATGTTTGATTTACTGCGGCATTGTCGTAGACGGTAACTCATGTCTAGATAAATTATATCTAGAATAACTTATATGTTAACATTTTTCAGAATAAACGTATAATTAAAATATGGAATATTTTCTACTATTAGAGTATCAAAAACGGATCATAGAAACATAACATTTGGGAGTAAATACGGACCTGATAAGGCAAATTGTGCTTTTGTTAAATATCTTCAATTGATAGCAATGACGAATGTAACAATTGGATCACTATGAAGTATGTTAGTCTGATCATACTAAACTTGAAGAGCTAATAGAAATCATCCTTTCTCATAACTTAATCTTTAAAATTTTAGAGTAGTTAAAGTATTTGACACAACATGAGTTGAAATAAAATTAGCTTTTTACATCTTCAATAAGTAAATAAATAACTGCAACCGCTTACTACAAAAGTTAGTTTAGCTACGGTAAACTCCGATTGAATGATGTATATCATAAATATCATAAAAATACTGACAATGTAAAATGAATATAAACGAGATGAGTATCTCATCCGTTTGCCTGACTAAATATATTCAATAAGTAGAAATGACTGGTATAAAGCAAAAGTATCAAGCTCGGTCACAACAAAAAGTTCGATAACAACTTTTTATATCATCTGCTCAAATAAGTTAGACTATCATAAATAATTCATAACTTTATAATCAAAAATGATTCAAAACTTCATAGATAAAGTGAATATTTTCAAAATGAGATATAATCGACACATACACTATCTTTATTGTGCAGGAATGACGGGTAAACAATTTGCTTACTACCCAATCCGATAGCAGCAAAGACTTAAAAGACAATATTTTGTAGTTGATTATTCTGTAGTTTTACCGAAGATGATATTTGCATTTCTAGCTAATTTAATTCTAGATCGTTGGCTAGACACACCAAATAAACCAGATGTTACGATTCTAGCTTATTTTTATCGCTCAACTCTAATACAATGTCATATATGATAAGATTTGCCGTTCCGAATAATATGTGAACGAATTATTCTTTTGAGATTTCAAATCAAAATAAAAATTAAAGCACCTTTTACATTGAATATTCTGATATTTTAATCCTTATTATGATACATCGTATGTTACAAAAATATTAAAAATTTATTTTTATTTTAAATTTCAATTTTTAATCAATAAATGTTGATTTAGCATTTTGATGTTTTGTTTATTTTATAATTATATTAAATACGGAGACTCAGTTAGCTGATTTGATTATTTAATATATTAATATGAATCGTTTATATCATTTAAATCATTTATATTTTATTTTACGTTTTATAATTTAATTTTTTGATTGTTTAATCATATTTAAATAAATTGTTTTTTTTTGTGAAAAATTTTCAGTAAATGTTAAATTTTACAAATGTACTATTTGATTACACATTTTTAGAATTACGACATTTTACAAAAATTATCGCCTTTATAAAATATATGATTATTATTTAATATATAAATATGAATCGTTTATATCATTTAAATCATTTATATCTAATTTTTACACAGGTTCTCTGCGATTCTCGCCAAACACTTATTGAATTTTTTGAAACGATTGCTATTTATTCGAGCGAAAAGAAGATACCTGAGAAATCGTTATCGTTGCTTGTATCCACATTTATAAAAACGGTCCTAAGCACGGTAAAAATAAGAAAGGGTTGTTATCAGGATGGTGATCTGACTGTAAAAATGTCGCAACAAGCCCTTAACATTACGAGTCGAAACCAAAAAGCAAACTCAGCTAGGGCGTTCCCCGGAAGCAACGCTCATAGATCCCGTTTGGTCACTGTGAATAAGTCAAACAACGAGCTAAAAGTGAGAAGTACTTTCTCCATTAAAATGCCGAATGTACAAAACGGCAGTAAGGCCGTCGCTACTTTATGGAGCAGAAGCCTAAAATACGGTAAGCCCCTAGATCAAGCGCCTATAAACAGTCGAGATGAACATTCTGCGATTGATAGTCGGTGTAAAGAGATTAGAGACGAATATATACGAGGCTTTTAATATATGATTAGTTTAACAACAGGTTCAAAAGTCTTAATTCAATTAAGATTTTAGCAATGGATTTCAAAGTTATGAACGATTTATTAGCGCTAGTACTGAATGTGTTAACTCTAAATTCTTTAGGTGCTAAATTATATATTATAATATATTAGATAATATATTAGATAATATATTATATAATATAACTAAGTTATATTATAACTTAGTTATATTATTTAGTTATATTAATATAATAAATATGCGTATGTATTATTTATGTAAAAAACTTTAAATATGTATGCATTATTGACCTAACACATAAAATCTATGTACACAAACAGTTTCTTATTAAAAGATACAAGATGCATTAATCATATGAATAAATGTCATAGAATCATGCATTTTGTTAAAATCAAACATTCAAACGATCGCCGATATTCCTTGTAAAGCCGAAAGCTTAGGGACTTAAAAATATGTGAGACCGAAGTTTTGGAACTGTTTTCAGTCCAAAAACTATTTTTTAAAGATAATAGTGCAACGCAGTATAACTTGTCAAATGCTTACTTACCATTTTGTAATAGAGAATGGTCGTACCATTCTCTATTACATCAAGAATAAACCAGGCTGTTAGTATCTTTTGTCGTATTCAACAGTAATATGTGTACATTTAAAGCAAATTTTGCTTTAATAGACCATTTCTATTACGCCAAAACACTGCCAATTTTACATGAATTTAATTTTCATTTTTATAGATATGCTGCATCACAGCGAACAGATTCTTTGATGGAAAATAAGGAAAAAAATAGAAAATAATTGGGTCGTTTAATAAGCCTAAAATTAACTAGGGATTATTTGTTTTCCTAATCTAGACAAACTTATCAAATAATGAACGAAAAGTTCTGTAAATGGCTAGTCGCTTAGTATCAAACGGTTGAGTTTAAAATATTTATTAAGTTAAAATATTGTTTTTGAATTATTATTTTATCGAATTCTACGAGTACAGTTTTATTTACAATTATAGATGAGAATAAAACTTGTCAAAACTCATAGCTTTAACTTATAAAACAAAGTTACGAATTAATTAACGATTAAAATTCTTGTATAAATTTACAAATTGTAAATTTATTAAATTCTGAATTAATTAAAGCATTCAAGAACCAGAATTACTAGTCTGCAAATTAGAAACAGTAACAGAGATTATAAACTAAATTTTCTAAAATGTGGGATTAGTCCCTTATTGGATATCATCAGAGCGATAACCATTGCAGATGTGCCATCTACCTTAAAAACGAATCGTCGTGCACGATGATCGATAGTCATTAAGCAATAAACTCGATGCATATTAGTATTTAATTTGTGAAGGGGCATATTAAGAGGACGAAACCCGATATAACCGTCTTCATTAGTGGCATTTTAAATGATAAACAAATTGCAAAATCGAGTTTGCAAACTTGATTAATCTAGCATAGAATAGTTGTAAGTTTTCCAGATAAACTTCACATAGCTCTTCAAACATCAATCACTATTTTATGATCGGACAATAAACTGAGAAAAACTACATTAACAATGGATTACTGATTATTAACCAGTTATTGATCAATCCTGCTGCTTCGAACTTGTTATTAATGTCGTTCATATCTTTTAAACTTTTACGTACGCACTAAACGCAACAAGGAGTTAGCGAGTCTTCCTTGTATCAACAAGAAAGACTTTTATCAATAAATTTTATGCAACTTGTCCAATCTTAAGATTGGAAAGTAATATTCTTTATAACATGATATTACTGCTCTGTAATAGACAAACAATGAATGGATGTCGTTATTATAAGTTTTATGTTATTATTGCAAATCGAGCTCATGATTTTCAGAAATTCGATAAAATAATATATTTTTGACCTTTTTTATTTCTTGTTTGTTGAAAAGTACCGTACGATAAAAGAATTACTACTTAATCTTTTTTATTTCTTATCTATTGAAAAATATCGTCAATAATTATTTATAGGATGGAAACTTATAAAGAAAACTTTGTTCAATTTACCTCTGCATTTGAGCATACTCTATCGCCTGAAAGTTATTGGTCTAATCAAAATTATTACGTGCCTTTTAGGCTTTTCTACTTATAAGAAAATTAAAACAACTAAGTTGTAGAGCACACTCTTGATTGTTTAGGGAGTTTCGCCCTACAAGTTGACATGCTTAGTAAAATGTACGTGACACTCTTGTATTCAGTATAAGTAATTTTTTCTGGTTGATATTTGTCGAAATGTTTTGGTGGAAAAACAGGCATATCATTGCCAAATATTAAAAGATACAATTGATGTAGGATGCAAGAAGTACAATGAAGAATATATGTCGAATAAGTTCAAAAATTCAATCAATCACTGGGGGAAACGAAATGCAGCATTAATAAATGATTTGATAAAGCTAACTAGACAATTTAAATAAATGGATGTTTTCATTTGAATTAATTATTGATGTTTGAAGATAAAATGCTGTAAAATTTGACATTGGAGTCAATTATTTGATTTTTGAAATACTGCAGTAAGATATCTGAGGTGTAAATTTAAAGTTTACAAGTGTCTCAAAAATAGCTACACGAAAAAAGAGTTATTTTTTGAAGAAACAGATGAGCAGTATTAAATATAATTTAATAAAATAAATTGAAAAGCCACAAGTATTTACCTGCATTATAACGAACATAAAAAATTTGTAATTTTTCACACAAATGATTAATAATTTAAGAATAAAGAAGATTAAAGTGCATCTAAACTTCTATTTAACTCTACCTTTACAATAACGTGAAGTTGAATAAAATTCAAAGATTACTAGGTCGAACTTGGCATGGATTTGAGTGGCTTCGACCATAAATTGGTCGTAGATTGAAAAACATTAAAACATAAATGTTGCATATATTTCTCTAAACTTGACCGCTTTGCATTAATGGCGGTATTAGCATATCTGTCAATAAAGGCCATTTCACAAAACCAAAGGCAGCGCGTTCGTTTACCTGTTGTATAATTATTTTGATAATTATTTATAATCTATAAAGTAACCATAAAGAGTGGTTACAGCTGAGTAATCATGAGAATTCAGTGATTCTATGTAAAACACTAAGATTCCTACATTTTTTGTAGTATTGGTATTAAAAATGAAATACCCTGATTTTATAAAACAGGAGTATATATTTTATGGCACACGTTCGCAATCATAGGGATGAAGTGAGTTTAGCCTGTTAAATATAGCGCACAGAACTCGCAGCCCATCCTCTATTCAGATTTTAAAGAAAATATCCCTTAGTGAGAGAGTTGAATCATATAGACATATCCATAGTGACGGGCCTCGCATGAAAATTAACGGTTTTAATTGATTTTTAAAATATGAAAAATGAAAGGAAAAAGAAGAACATAATGATAGTAATTCTCCTTCCCCTTCCCTAGATCGTATTTCATTTGAATACATCAAAATAATTAATTTGATGAACTGTGGATTTAGAGTTTTATATAAAATAGGTTTAACTTCGAAATAAAAATATGTGTCGTGCGCAGCGCATGCATTGCATTTGATAAACGTGACATTTAGGTATAAACTTATTTTGGTTTATTGACCCTTTAATTTCTGGTTCTAAAACATTTCGCAATGATAATGCATAAATTCTAAAGTTTGCACATTTTTAATAATAAGGACTTTATCAATATAATCACAAAAACATGCAAACGTAGTTAGTCAAAAATTAGTGTAAGGACAGAAACGGAAGATCATCAGAATTATCGACTTTTGTACCAAATTCTCTTTTTCCAACAATTATGGCCTCAAATCCATAGGGATCTGAGCCCTCCAACCAATCCAACACGCCGCTTTCCGACTGAACCACCCGGGGTCTTTCACCCCCCGAAGAGACCAGTCGGCGCGGACTATGTTGGGTAAGCGAGAGACGAGGAGCTTAAGAAACCTTAGTCTTTGCTCTGGGGGACGTCCTCTAGAGAAGAAGACTAATCCCGAGATAGCCCAAGTGCCCCAGAGGCGCACCTGGGTTTTCCCATTCAACGACAGATGCTGGGCCCGTTTCAGAGCCCAACTAGCTCTCTTCAGGACACGTTTAAGTCTATCCAGGTCAGCTTTCGCCTACCAGTTCACCGAAACGGTGAACCCCATGTATTTTACTTGACTTGTAAAGGTAGGGAGAGGATTAGAGGCAAATAAAGGGCTAGAGCAGAGAGTGCTAGTCTCTTAAGCTTTTGCTTCGTTGCAGGGGAGCCATGAAAGACAACCACCTGCGATTTGGCTGAGTTTAGAATAAGATTGGACCTGGGTAATTGGTCTTTTAATCTTAAAAAGAAACGGCTGAAGTTAGAGACTACGTCCTTACACCTGCGTCCAGAGAACATGGCTGTGGTGTCATCAGCGTACACAACTAGACGTTGATCACGCTGTTTAAATATTTTGAAGAGATTTATGGAGGCAGCAAGATACAAGATAGGAGAAAGATGGTAACTTTGAGGCACACCCGTAATAGGGTAGAACTGACGCGCATCAGGGTCGTCTTCATAATAAAATCGCTTAGTGTACAACAGTACCTCCACCCTGTTAACAATTCTCGCTGGCAACCCGAGGGACCTGAGAGAAGAGATAACAAACGGAATGGAGATGCGGTCAAATGCAGCAGAAAAGTCAAGGAAAACAGCCATAGCAAGTTGATGGCTATTCTCCTGACAGAACTGATGCACTTCACCTACTGCTGAATGGACCAAGCGACCTTTGACGAACCCATGGAAACCAGGTGGGATTAAGTTACGCCTACTTAAATGATCGCGGATTCTACGCGCAAGCGCTTTTTCGTAGATCGATACGAGGGAATTCAGAATCGAAATGGGCCGCAGGTCTTTAGGACAAGAGACCGGATATTTCTTAGGTATAAAAATTCTTCGACTTATGTTGATGCCGGCCACATCGGATGGGGTGGCTAATAGCATTGTGACGGCCACCTCCCTTCTTTGATCGGCTGTCAAAAGCTGACAGACACGAGAAGAGAGTGGAGCGACGTTTTTGGAGGTGCCCGGAAGAGGCCCCCAGGCATTGAGTATATCTGGAACAGATAGATCTCTACTCCTGAAGTCTCCCCAATGCGGGATTGGTTGCGGTGATTGAGTGGCTCCATAGTTGTGCAGAGATATTGACTCCTCCAAAACTCTAACAAGACCAATACTTCCGATCCACCCAAATGCTCTATCCCTCCAACAAACAAACTTCTCTTTCTTGAATATCTTCCAGAAAGAAGACTGAGAAGTGTTAAGACGAGCAATACTCGCCTTATCCTTACTCAGCTGGAACCAGTACCTGGTACGCCAGTATTCTTTTGAGAGCGTCAGTTTGGCGGAAGAAGATAGGTCAGGGAGGTACATCAGTTTGGCCAGGACCTTGAGTTTTGTCGGAGTGGGACTGAAAATACGACCTTTATAGGTAGTCGATAATAACGCGGTGGCTTGCGAAGAGAGATAGGAATTAAATCCGGTTAAACTCTCATTGCCAATTCGGGGGAAGCGTTGGATAGCTGCTTGGAAGAAATCCACTATGATGGGATCAAAGTGGAATCTTCTACGAAGCAGGGAATCCTCTTCTATCCGCCAACGAATCAGGTCATGATAGGTGGACAGATGTTGCCGCGATTGCTCTGTGCAGAAGGGTTTAAGCAACCACTTCTCATGGAGCAATAATAAGTCTAGGAGGGAATTCGTTGATGTGCAATGAAAGGTGGGTGACGGTGGTTTATGAATAAGATAACCGTTCCTGGCTCTGCGGAGTGCTGCATTAATCCAACGACCAGTTCTGTCGTTGAAGTCGCCTAGTACCATGTCGTAGCCTCCATCCATTATCCCATCCAGGAGGTCACGGTTCTTGTGAATCTCTCCAGGACGAATATAGACGTTGCCAAGATTGAGGCGTTTACCGTTCTTAACGATTGATACTACTAAACAAGACAGGGCTGGACATAAGTAGTTTAAAATGAGGGAGGATCTTAAGGAGCATTTAACTAAGGTCAAGAGTCCTTGAGATGAAGAGGAGTGAGGAAGGGTTATGTACGGAGTATATTGGGTATAAATGTGCTTAGGGATAAATCGAGTAATGTCCTAGGGGAGACGGATAGACCGCGTCTCCTGAATGACTATAACATCTGCGTCTCTATCAGATAGAAGCCTAAGGGCAGAAGCAACTCCCGAATTCTACTGAAGAATATTCAGTGAAAAAGGCTCGGGCTTACTCACAATTGTGATAGATTAGTTGGACGGGAGAAGCCAACCTAGACAGAGTCAGGAGTTTGAAGGTTGCCCTTCTCACCACTAGCCCTGTCAGGGGTCAGTACTCTCTGGGCAATATCTTCATTTCCCAGGCCATAGAGAAGCTTCCCGATTTTTAATGGGGGATGGTCCGGGCGGACGCGGCCCTCTTCTTTGATTTGGGGACTACCACATCTGCCGGCGTAGACGGAGCTGCCAGGAAAGCACCCAGCAGTGGAGATAGTATTTGTTGCAGTTGTGAGAAGATAATCTTTTTTGTGTTATCCAATAGAAAGAGGATGTCTTTATCGGACATTCTTTCGTTTGAGACTGAATCCGAGGCAACTTTAGAATATGATTGAATTCCGGAAGAAGAGGCAGAGGTGTGCCTGTTACGATACTCTTTGAATGAGCGACAACGGCGGGACCACGCTGGGTGGTCACCGCCACAATTGCTGCATACAGGATTTCGGTACATTTGACGTCGTTCAGCAAGGAAGGACAGGCTTTCATGCAAACACCACATCGCTTTTCATCCTTACAAGTGGAGGCCCAATGCCCCCACTTGTGGCAGTTGTTGCAATGCGGGAAGGTAATGTTATTTGAATCTATTAAAGTGAATCGTAAATTATATCCCATAAAGGGGTTAACAGCGTTGGAGCATAGCGTAAGTCCATATTCCAAGTCACAGGAGGTAAATGCAACAGGTAGCGCCACACCAGACTTAGACTTAAGAGGCCTGATCAAGCCAAGTTTGAAGAAATTTTTCTGGTGATCCAAATCCGAAGGTTCGAGGAATGACGGAAAATTATTAATTTTGACAGTAGCCTGTATAGGCTTAAGCTCCAGCGTCCCAGATTGGGTCAGGAACTTATCAAAGAATTAATTATAAGCAACCATCAAGTCATGTGTTGCAAATGAGATTCTGATAGAGTTATTATGAATTTTAAAGTTGTTGAATAATACCCTCCCAGGGTAGTCAGGAGTGAATTTTTGTAGAAAAATATTGAACAGGTGATGGCGTTTAACTGGTTTAGTAGAAGTGATTATTGTTAAATTTTGCAGTTTTTTAATAGGGGGAGTTCCCCATAACGTTAGAAGCAAGTGAAAAATTACTCACGTGGTCGGTAGTTGAACTTAAAATTGAGTTTACCTTGTCCATATTTGAATCCAAAGTAGTAGCATTCCTTACCCCAGAATTGTTTGTAAAGCAATTGTTCTTAGACTCAATTGAAACTACGTCAACCAGATTATTGCTGTCCAAAATTTCGTCTTTTATAGTCGTTATTTGGTTTGAAAAAAAACCTCCCTTTTGTCCTCTCCCATAGAAAAACCAGCATTTTTTGTCCATTTTTGCACAATTCAGAATTCTTTGTAGCTCCAACACTGCACTTTTTGCACGGCATTTTTCCACAATTTTTTTGCACATTTTTGATTTTTCAGTAAATGTTAATTTTATAATAATAAGGAATATCTTAAATAAATAACTTAATAACCACTAAATAACTAAAAAAGATACAGAAGAAAAACAAAGACACGACAAACCATATCAAGATATTCAGTTTTCACAATATTGTCACGGCATCACGTCCATCGGGATCTGAGCTCTCCAGCCAATCAAACACGCTGCTCTCCAACTTAATCACCGGAGGTCTTTCACCCCTGACGAGTAAATTGAGGCGGACTTTGCTTTTTACAGGATACGTTTAAGTCTATCCAGGTCAGCTTTCACCGACCAGTTCACCGTAACAGTGAACACCAGGTATTTAACTCGACTTGTAAAGGTAGGGAGTGGTTGATTAGTCAATAAGGAAGATAAAGCTGAGAGTGCTGGTCTCTTTAATTTTTTCTTTGTCGCAGGGGTGCCATGAAAGACAACTACCTGCGATTTGGATGAATTTAAAATAAGATTGGATAGGGTCTGCTGGTTTGTTTATCTTAAAAATAAGCGGATAATATCCGAAACTACAACATATTTGCATCTACGACCAGAGGACAAGGCTGTGGTATCATCAGCGTATACCACAAGATGTTGATCACATTTAAAATTCTTGAATAGTACAATGGAGGCAGCAAGATATAAGAAAGGAGAAAGTGGGGAGCCTTGAGGCACACCCGTAATAGGGTAGAACTGCCGTGCATCAAGGTCGTTTTCATTGTATAACCGCTTAGTGTACACCAATATCTCCACTCTGTTAACAATTCTTGCATGCAACCTTAAGGACCTGAGATAAGAGATAACGAAGGGAATGGAGGTGCGGTCAAATCCAGCAGAAAAGTCAAGGAAAACAGCAACATTGAATTGATGACTGTTATCCTGACAAAACTAATGCATTTCATCTATTGATGAATGGACCGAGCGCCCTTTGACAAACCCATGAAAACTTAGTGGGACCAAGTTAAGCCAACTTAAATAGTCGCATATTTTACGCGCAAGCATAAAATTCGTAGATGGAGATGAGGGAGTTTTGAATCGAAATGGGCCGCAGGTCTTTAGAACATGAGAACGGACTACGTTTGGGTAAAAAATCTACGACTAATATTGATTCCGGCTGCATCGGATGGTGATGCTAAAAGCATTATGACGATTACTTCTCTTCTTTGATCGGCTGTCAAAAGCTGACAGACCCGAGAAGATAGCGGATCGACGGATTTGGAGGTGTCCGAAACTTTAAGTTACCGGCAATCCAATTAACAGGTTGCCAGATCTTCGAATAAATTTTACGGTAGACTATTTAAGAAATTGGCAAGCAGCTGTTTAGCTTGTCAAGTTAAAGTATGATCATGTCCTACCTAAACAAATATTTATGGTTTGCTACACGACGGTTGATTATCCGCGAAAATGCTTATTACGAATTGAACTTACAAGCATGATAGCATGGTTCATGTAGTAAATGCACAATTTTAACAATACGTTTTAATGTCAAGTAAACCCGCATTAGCGGAGAAAAACACAAATCTGCTATTTTTATTGCTACTTGAAATTAAGATAGTATCCTTAAAATTTAAACTGATGCAATTCTAAAAACATTCTTTAGAGGATTACTTGCCGTCGCTATCAAATTACATAATCAATTATAATAGCATAAGTTATATTTTGTCAAGTATATTTCGTCTAGGAAATATGTAAATAAACATGACGCGTTCTTGTTTAATAACCGTATAGGTGAGTCGTCCTTTAAGGAATATATAATGTGAACCGTTAATCAACAAATGACAAGAGATTTATGCACAATTTACTGGAAAATAATCAACATGAGAGTAATTCATTGTTACTTTTGATTTTTTTTGCGAATCCAAAACATAACGACGGTTGCAGCGACCCCGCGTGCAACAAATCTCAGTCACTAATAGATAAAAGTTGCTGAACACTACTATTAGATTTGTTTTTCGTCGGCGCTACAAAAAACTTACAATAAATGTTTATTGTCTTTAACACACAATGGTCTATCATAAGAAAAAATAAATTACCAGTAACTTTGCAGTTTTGTTCATAAGCAAGCAAACATGTGAGGATTTCCCTACAACATATAGATATACAATATACGCAAGTAATCTCTCTAAGCTGTAGCAGTAAAAATGCTGCAGTATATATAGTTGAACGTTGAGAGCCAATTTGCTTCGATATTTATGTAACCTAGAATTTTAAACCAGAGTCATTTGTTCGGAATTAAAAACTACTAATTTAGCAAAACGCTTACATTCCGTGGGATCTGTAATTAAGCAAACATAGCATTATTTATGGTGTGCATACATTTCAACATCATAATAGACATTTCAGTATCTTGTGTAAATGTTATATAATAATATTAATTATTAAAGAAAAACGAATCATTTTGCTCCCCAAAATGTAATCTCTGATTTAAGATTTTTTATAAAAATCTTATAACAATTATTTATTTTATTTTTTAATTATAAATTTAGTTTTTATGTTTTGTTTATTTGATAATTATATTAAATACGTAGACCCAGTTAGCTGATATGATCGATTCTTCAAGCATTGGATTTCATTTTATTAATATTTACTAAAAAAGTTAGTTTAATAAAAAATTATTGAAATTTATAATTTATTAATTAATTAATTTTTACTTGATTTTTAAATTATTAAAATAGTTTTACAAAATTTAAAATATAGCCTTAAAAATTGTTAGAAAATATTTGTTTTTAAAAATATTTATTATTTCATTAGCCAATGTTTTTATTTTTACTTTATGGATGTAAAATTTTACTAGAATTAATCGTTAAACTTTAAATGAAAATTACCTTTACATAATTTTTAAATGACTTTAAAAAATTAAATTAATTAAATTAATTTTAATTAATTTAAAGTAGTAATTAATTACAAATTTTTCTTATGTGTTTCTTAACAATTAACATAATCAAATTAATTTTTTAGGAAAATTAAAAAGCTATTCTCGTAAACAAGAAAATCGTTTTTTCTTATTTTCATTTATGAAAAAATGAGTTTATCTAAAGAGTATATATTACGATGTATGAATATCTAGTTGCAACCAGGTAACATTGTTTGTTGGCAAAGCTGCTTAAAAAGTATGATTGACTGACATTTATTAATTACCAGCTGATCAGTGGCGTTGTGTACACATTTTCATTTGTACAAAAATGACTTATTAATATTGTCTTATGTTTAAAGTATGGTTTAATATGGTTTAAATATGGTTACCAAAAAATATTATTTAAAGATATTATTTATATTTGAAAATTCTTATTCATGGAAATAATATTTATATCTAAAAGGATATTATTTAGATACGAGTATTTATATTTTTTCAACGTTTAATAGCAAATATAATGATTGACAGATAGTTATACAATGCGTATGAAATTATCATGCAAATATGTACTTTTACGATTAAATTATGTACTTGTATCTAATAACTATGAAATTTGCAAATGTTATTCTTTATTAACCTTCGACTTAGACTGCAATAAACTAAATTGTCTGCAGTTAAGAGTAAATATGTAATGCCGATTTTATCGATTTTTAGCATTTATAAGAGTATGACGTTATTATGCAGCATATATTATTTTTTATTTGAATGACTTTTCTTCCAGAGTGGAATTTCTCCAGCTATAAAATTGAATAAGTAGACATCAAACAATTGTTACTTTTACGATTAAATTGTGTACTTTTATCTAATAACTATGAATATTGCTATCGATTTTTAGCATTTATATGTGAATGACGTTATTATGCAACATATAGTTTGCTATAAAGTAGAAGCTGCTTTTGCTTTTGGTAGCGATGGGACGCGGTAAAGATCTTTCGCCCGATGAAAAAGACATAATAATGCACCGTCTAGCAGAAGGTATAATCTCCCTGGAGATTTCGAAATAAATGAAAAGAGATCATCGGACGGTAAAAAAGCTATCTCAGGCATCAGTCATGTTAGGCAACGAAATGAACGAAATAAATTTTGTACAATTTCTAATCGTACATTGCGCACCCTGAAGTATCAAATGGCCAGGCATCCTCTAAGTTTAAGTGCCCAGATATTTGCATATGCAAAAATAAAAGATACAAAACGCAACACTCGCTGCAGAATTTTGCGAAGTTTGGGTTCCGTAAGAAGCGCAAAGCGATAACCCGTTATATCAAACATTAATATGGAGAAACGTATAGCGTGGACACTTGAAAATATGAAAACTGACTTCACAAAAGTCATCTTTAGTGATGAACCTAGAGCAACATTGGATAAACCGGACGGATGGGCGAGAGCATGGCTAGCAACATCTACGTCGCAGCCGATTCGAGGAAGACGCTAACAGGGTGGCGGCGTAATGATTTGGGCCGCAATTGTAAACGACACAATAATAGGACCTTTCCGTGTTCCTGACGGCGTGAAATTGAACGCTCATTCATACTCGGAGTTTCTCACTCACATTTTCTGCCATGGTATCGCATGCAGATCCGTAATGGGGCAAGCAACTTGGTTTTTATGCAAGACTGCACCCGCACATGTCGCTAAATACACTATGGAATTCCTGGAAGGAAATGGGATAGAAAACTCTAAAATAATAAAATGGCCTCCGTCGTCACCTTATTTGAACCCCATTGAAAATTTATAGTCAATGCTTAAGCTCAAAGTATACGCAAATAACAAACGATTTATCGATAAAAACGAACTGTGGACTAAAATTACTAAAGCCGCGATTAAAATAACTCCAGTGGATATAAAAAATTCAATGGACAAACGGCTTATACGTTTGTTAGAGTCTCGAGGTCGCTACATTAATATGTAAACTTTTTCTAACAATTGTTTGATGTCTACTTATTCAATTTTATAGCTGGAGAAATTCCACTCTGGAAGAAAAGTCATTCAAATAAAAAATAATATATGCTGCATAATAACGTCATACTCTTATAAACGCTAAAAATCGATAAAATCGGCATTACATATTTACTCTTAACTGCAGACAATTTAGTTTATTGCAGTCTAAGTCGAAGGTTAATAAAGAATAACATTTGCAAATTTCATAGTAATTAGATACAAGTACATAATTTAATCGTAAAAGTACATATTTGCATGATAATTCCATTGTCAACCACAATTAATTTTGCCAGTAACATTTTGATAAATAATAATCCATTATGTTGGTTTCTTAATAAAGATGACTGGAATAATTTGTTGGTTCTCTGCACTCAGAAATGTAAATTTTTATTTGGATCTCAAGTGTGGGACCATATTGATGATTTAGCCATTGGAAATCCACTAGCGCCTGTACTAGCGGAAATTTATATGAGGTACTGGGAGTCAAGATTTGTTAAAGAATTTAATTTTGTTATTAATTGGTATCGTTATGTAGACGATGTTTTTATTGTCTGTGAAAACAATGTTAATGACCACTATTTGTTAAGTGAATTTAATGCAAAAGACCCACATAGACAGTGGAATGTTGGTTTAGAAACCGAAACTGGTTTACCTTTCTTAGATGTTTTAATTTTTAAAGATTCTAATCAAATATATCAAACTAAAGTTTTTCGGAAGACCGAACTATTACCTTAAATTACATCTTGGAACTCCTTAGTACCCAAAAATGGTTGATTGCAGCTGCAATGTCACTTTTTCACCGAGCTAGAATGATTTGCTCGGATAACAATTTATTAAAAGAGAGTTATTCGATTATTCGTTTTGGTTTGGTCAACAGGGGTTTTCCCGAATGGGCTATTAAAAAAGCTTAATATAAAAGTTGTGATGTTGTGAAAAGAAAGAAATATTTGGGACCTTCGAAACAAAAAATATATCTAGGAATTCCTTTTATTAATAAAAAATGGAACTCCTTATTTAATAAATTTTTATATAAAAATAAAATATCTAGTAATACTACGGATGTAATAATTTACAATAGAAAATTGCCTAAATTGCATAAAATTTTTTAATTAGAACCAAAATTTAATAAAATGTCCGTTGTCTATAAGAACCCTGTGATAACTGCTCCTCCTCTTATATTGGTCAAACTGGACAAGGATTGGTAAAGCGTATGTCACAACATAAATATAATATTACACGGGGTAATATGCTGGGTGCTATATCACAACATGTATTGAATTTAGGTCATAATATGAACTTTGATGACGATTCAATTTTATCATATGAAAGTGATTATCTTTCTGGTATAATACAGAAGGCATATTTTATTAATAAGAATAACATTTTACCTAATAATAAATCTGATTTTAATTTGAAAATTTCCAATTAGTTTTTAATTAGTTGTAAACCTTATTGAACTTGGTTAATTATATTTGTTTGATTTGTTTGTTTTTTTGGTATCTATTTTACGTAATATTTATTTTATTTCATTATTATAATTTTTGATAATTTTTTTGAGTAATTTAATATATTTTTTCCTTTTAATCTTGGGTTGCGGTTCTTGTTCTTTGAAATTTGTTTTTTTTACAAAAAAACCATATATAGAATGTGTGTGAATGTGTGTTTGTAATGTTTTTCTTTAAAGTTTTTCCTGTTTTATTGTAATTTGTATAAATAGCAACTTTAGTAATTTTTTGTATTTTCCTGACGATGATAGCAGTAGCTATCGAAATATCGGACATAAACGTTTTGTTGTATTAAATAAAAATACTTTTCTTCGTTCCATAAAGACCTTACTTTAATAATATTTAATTTTTAAAATAGCTAAATTATTTCTTATAAAAATTTGGCTAAAAGTTTCCTCGCTATCGATATTTATATCCAAACGTTTCCTGAAGTAAACATAGAATTTAAATTTGATTATTGCTAAGTTTGAATTATTTATTATACTAGCGTCTACTAAAACAAAAAAAAACAGCAAAAAATTCTACTTCATGCATGTCTTTGTCATCGTGATTTAATCTTAAATACATTAAAGACGTTAATACTTAATGTTTGTAATTTAAGTTAATAATTACGTTTGGTGGCTACTTGTATCATAGATATGTAAAGTATGCTTATAAATGAATTATTCAAGTTTTTCTTCATAAGTTCATTTTAGCAGTCTAAAATTATTTTATACGCGTCTTTATTTTAAATACTCTTTTACTTATAGAAGATACATACAAAATAATGCAAATTAGACAAATACACATTTCTAACAAGCGTTCTTTATTTCAGAAACATCTCGATTATTTGAAAGTATTTTTTAATGAAGAAAAATGTGTTTTAAAATATTATCAAAGGTGTACGTGCTGTCCAAAATAAAATCTAAAAAATCATTGTTTTTAATGCTAAGCAATCTTAAGCTATCAAAATATAAAATTTTAATCAAATAAAGGATATTTTCTTCTTCGTTACTATAATAATATATACTTAAAAACAATCTTAAATGTTAAGATTATCAAGCTCAGTCTGGCGAGATTAAGAAAATCTAGACCTATGTCACATAATTTTACGTTATGTCAAGCAAATAGTGCACGTGATTATGAATGTCAGAATTTTAATAAGCAATATATTTATCGACTGCATACCTCCAAGGAAATTTCATCAACAGCTTTTGTTTAATACTAAAATGTAACTAGTCTTTTGGATTTGTATAACAAATTGCGATAGTTATCATTTTTTTATATTTTCTTTGATCGAAATATCAAAGTATTTTTCTTCTTCTCTTTGATACAGCTCCAATAATTCTTTATCAATAATAGATAATTACCAAATAATTAATAATAATGGCAAATATGTTGGCTTATAGATAGGATTAAATCAACTTACGTTTTCATCAAAATTTCAATTAATTAAATTATTCAAATGATTTTCAAGAAAATCAATACCATTGCATATTATGGCAATATATGATATTGCCATTTCATATATTGATCAAATCAGCAAACCAAGTCTACTTATTTAATATAATTATAAAATAAACGTAACATAATAAGGCTAAATCAAAATTTAATAATTAATTAAATAAATAATTGTTATAAGATTTTTTATAATTTAAATCAAGTTAAAAAAATTGAAATTTAAAAAAAGTCATTTTTATGAATTGACTAATAAGTAACATACGATGTATCAGAATAAGGATTAGAGGTCATCAGGAGGAACTGCTATGCTATCAAGTTTTGGCCCCTAACTCCTCTACAAAACATAGCAGCGGGGCCAAATACGTGTTAAGGACGTATTTCCTCTGATTAAATTAAATAATATACAAAGTATATTATTTATTATCCATCCACAAAAATTTTCCGCTTATGATTTTAAATTTATTTTTTTATATTATTGTGTTGATTGATATATTTTACTATTTTCTGTTTGATGGTATTTTTATAGTAACCTAGTTTATATATCTTTTACGATATAATAGTAGCGAACTCAAATCAAAACTATTCACTTCTTAAAGTTATCTTTTGCACATGTGTAAATTAAAATATGTCTATTCGAAAAAATTTGGTCGTATAATGCTTTATATTTAATATTATACATGATCATTCATGATCATGATCATGCAAACCTGCTATGTTATCAGGTTTCTGCTCCTATTATTCGAACCAACATAGTTGCGGGCCCAAATACGCGCTAATGATGTATTTCCTCTGATTAAATTTGATTATCAAGTATTTGATTCTAATTAAAAGTAAATTATTTCTTATCTGTCCATAAAAATTTTCCGCTTAAGAGTTTAAATTTATTTTTAATAATATTTTGTCAATTTATATATTTTACTATTTTCTGTTTGATTATATTTTTATAGTAACCCAGTTTAACATATGTATCTATTGAATTATTTATATTATTTTGAAGAAAGCATTGGGCTTAAATAGGAAACTGTGTGTTGAAAGCTTCCAAGAATAAAGAAAACGTGTTTCATATCACGTCTAAAGAACCATCATTAACAAATATAAAAAAGAAATGAATTCAAGTCTGCAATATAAATATAAAAAATGTTAAAATCTTTGTGAATAAGATATTAAGTATTTCTGTAAATTAAGCTGCTAAATGTAATAAAATATAATATATTATAATATAATATTCTTATATTAAGGAATTATTGGATCTAGATAAAAGAAAAGAGAAATTTTTTATTGATATTTCACTAACCTCTGTTAGCATCTTCAAAAAATTACTGAATATGCTAACAGAGGTTGGCGAAATATCAAAAAGTCCTATTTTCTTTGATCCAGCTCCAATAATTATTTATCAATAATGGATCATTATCAACTATTTAAAAAATAAAATATTCTTAAAATTAAAAACCAAAATATCATTTTTTGTTTTAAAACTACTGATTGTTTACAGACGATTTAATAAAAATGAAAGTCATATACCTGCTACCCAAACTTGTTTAATTATTGATGGATTGGACTTTATCAAATCTTCCTTGGCTTTTCCTAATACAAAGCTAAGAATCTAGTCGTCTTGTTGTCGGCTGATTAAAAGAAAAAAGTACACTCTAGTTTTAAGTTTTCGTTGCAGTAAGGTTTTTATATTCATTATGTACGCCAAATTGAAAACTTGCTAAGACTGCGTTTAAGCACAACTTTTGTAGTTTTTGCAGTTTAATTTAATCTTTTTTAATTATGCACAACTGTTTGAAAAAAGAGTGAAACTTCTAAATAACTGCTTATGCTAATAAGAAAGAACATTGCTTTGTTCAATATTTCAGTTTTAACATATATTCTCCCTAAATGATAAAATAATGGTAAATTCATCAATTGGCAGTATCTATGACAATATGTAATAGTAGAATTTAATTTTTAATTTTGTGATATTTTGATCGAACATGCATTTAAACGTTTGCTCTTCAAGTTTAATGTGTAATATACATATATCGTTATACAGTGGGGAAAAGCCCAACGTTAGAACAATTTTCTCTTCGTTTAAAGTTCATTAGAAAGAGAAAACTCTGATCTATAAAGTAAAGGCAACTGCTGCCAAAACAATTTAAATGAGAAACAATTAATTTTTCAACGTTTTTATATACCAGAGAAATTAGTAATGTTCATAATGCCAAGGATTTAGATTTTAAACAGAATTGTCAAATAAATTTTAAAATTAGAGTTTAATTTATACTTGACATTAGTAATAAAAATATAAATGATACTTGAGGATGAATTTTGTCGTATAATTGTCGTATAATTAAAAATAACTAATGTTGATCCGTGGTTGATCCGTTTGTTGGTCCTATTTGAAAATTTCAAAAATTTAAAATATTATATAATTATTAATTAAGTTAATTAATTAAGTTAACCGATTAAGTTTACCAAATCAGTAAACTAAACGAATCTATTAACTGATTATATACAAAATTATGTGTTGTCTAGGCATTTTATAAATTATAATTTATCTTATACCTCAAATTTTAGTGGCACGACTGTATTTGCTATTAACATTAGATAAGATAGCTAGAGACAGTATTGCAAAACCCGCAATTTACGAATTGACTATTATATGGTGATGCTACAATATAATAATTGAAACTATATAATGGTCATGCTACAATATAGTGGTCGAAACGACTACTATATTATCGTGCTACTATACTCTTCGTACCGACATTCATAACTTTGCACCATTAGTATCCCATGATATGAGCAATCTAGTAAGTACATGCCTCAAATTGTGCCGTTTCAAACGTTTATTCATTTATCGTTCTGCCTTTCCATATTGCCACAGCAATTTGGATAGATCTTATTAACCGTAACTTAAATAACCGTAGTTACACTGTGAAGCTAAATTTATGCCCTTTTTACTCCCCAAGTCATGAGGCTGCAGTAGAAATTATTTCTGAGATATTCTATAGTTCATTCAGACAGAAATATGAGACTGAAGTAAATGCGGTATACAGAAACATGCCTAAAAACGTGTTCCTTTTCTTAATCATTTCTAGAGATTTGACTACACCTTCATTAACTTATTAGAATATTCGTTTACGTCGAGAGTAACGTGCATGTAATAGGCTTTATATCGAAGCGGTATTTTATAGACAAATGCTATTTCAATACTCTTGCACAATCATATTTTACATAACGTGTAAATAAACCATTCAAATGCCACAGTGAACCACACATATCTATATGGCTAATATGTTAATGTAGAATGCAATATCTACATTTATTACAAATTAATGACAGAAAAAATTGTAAAAAAATTTACCATCGGTGCTTCAAACAACTTACAAAATCAAGCTAATATGGAACGGAACTCAGGTATTTCCAATGTAACATCGAATTTTCAAGCCAAAGAAAACAAGGTTAGTCCTATTTCGTCTAATTTTTTAATCTCAAGCACGGATGGAGAACTCCCTCCTGTGCCTAAAGTGGTGAATCTGGTAATAATCAGACTTCTTCAACCATTTGAAAGGAAGAATCTTTTCAATATTTTTCTGAGAGAGTTTACAAGCTCTTATAAGAAGAGAATTCTATTTAATTCGATAAAATATTTAGATTCCGAAATCCGGGTTTCTTTCAGCTCTCCAGATCTGGCAGCATAGTACCTAGAATTTTTCGAAACACACCTAAAAGAATTTGGGTCAACTACTTACAGGCCTATTCAGGCGACTCTGAAAATTAATAATTTTCCGCCCTTTGCAACGGAGGAAGATATCATTGCTCTCACATCTGAGTTCAAAATTCATAATATTCGCCCAATCCTGGGCAAGAAAGGCCAGGCTATACCAATAGCATTCTGTTCTACCGCAGTCGATCAGGCGGAATATCTGGCTAAAAGCAAATGTAACCCCTTTCTGGGGTACAATCTTTCTTTCAATATCGTAGATGCTGATGACTTAACATACCCCCATTGCAATGGGTGCCACCTCTGGGGGCACTGGTCCTCGAACTGTACTAGGCCCCATACGTGTGGGGTTTGCAGCTCTTCCGAAGTCCATGAGGGAAATGTTCTCCCCCCTCTGTGTTCCAATTGTGGTGGTCAGCACCCGGCCTGGTCTAGAAGATGTCCTATCTTCAAAGAATACAAATTAAGGCATTGTGGGGCACCGGTCAAACCGGCCCACTTTGCCGCTGCCAGCTTATCCAATTCAAACGGTTATGGTATGTCGGACACCGACATTTTCAAAATTGTTGACGCAAGACTACAGATATATAAAGACGATATTCGAGCCTTAACGAACCATCTGATAGCGAAATTCGAGGAGTCTCGTTCTCCTCCATCGACGATTCTTACCTCTTCAAAGAGAGCCCCCCCCGTTCTAAGAAGAGATCATCTTCTAAACAAAAGTTGGCTTCCTTGAAGTTGGCAAAGAAAGATGATATATGTTGGGAGTTGTTGGCCTCAAAGGGAGATGAAGATAATGCCGGTGGGCAAGTGTCTTCTCCTGGTAGGACTGGGAGTGAGAAGGGCAACTTTCTCTCTCCTAGTTTCTGCTAGGAGGTAGGCATCCCACTCCAGCTGTCGTAACACAATGCAAAGTAGTCAAGAGCCTTTTTCACTAAATATACTTCAGTAGAATCCGGGAGGTGCTTCTGCCCTTAGCCTTCTATCTGGTAGAGATGCGGATGTTATAGTCCTTCAGGAGACGCGGTCTATCCGTATCCCCCAGGACATTACTCGATTTATCCCCAAGCATATTTACACCCACTTCACTCCGTACATAACCCCTCCTCACGCCTCTTCATCTCAAGGTCTTTTAACCCTAGTTAAATGCTCCTTAAGATCATCCCTTCTTTTAAACTATTCTTGTCCAGCCCTGTCTTGTTTAGCTGTTTCACTTTGTAAGAATGGTAAACGTATCAGCATAGCCAATATCTATATTAGGCCAGGGGAAATTCACAAGAACCGTGATCTCCTGGACCGTATTTTGGGTAGTGGCTATGACATGTTACTCGGTGACTTCAACGACAGAACTGGTCGTTGGATTAATGCAGCACTCCGCAGAGTCAGGAACGATTATCTTATTCACAAAAACCGTCCCCAACTTTTCATTGCTCAACAACTAATTCTCTCCTCGACATATTACTGCTTCATAAGATGTGGTTGTTGAAACCCATCTGTACTGAGCAGTCGCGCCAAAAACAGACCATCTCTCATGACCTAATTCGTTGGCGGATAGAGGAAGATACGTTGCTTAGAAAGAGGTTTCACTTTGATCCCATTAGAGTGGCTTTCTTTCAGGCGGCTATCCAACTCTTCCCCAGAATTAGTAATGAGAATTTGACCGAATTTAATTCCTTCCTCTCCTCGCAAGCTACCGCGTTTCTTTCGACTACCTATAAAGGTCATATTTACAATCCCACTCCAACAAAACTCAAGGTTTTGGCTAAAATGCTACGTCTTCCCAATGTCTCTGTTTCCGCCAGGCAGGCCATCTCGAATGAATACTGGAGCACTAGATATAGGTTCCAGCTGAGCAGGGATAAGGCGAACATCGCTCACCTTAACCCTTCTCAGTCTTCCTTCTGGAAGATATTCAAGAAGGAGAAGTTTGTCTGTTGGAAGGATAGAGCTTTGGGTTGGATTGGTAGTATAGGCCTTGATAATGTTTTGAAGGAGTCACTATCCCTACATAATTATGGAGCCACTCAATCTCCCCAACCAATCCCGCCTTGGGGTGACTTCAGGAGCAGGGACTTATCTGTTACAGATATCCTTAACTCCTGGGGGCCACTTCCGGGCACCTCTAAATCCGTCGCTCCACTATCTTCTCGAGTCTGTCAGCTTTTGACAGCCAATCAAAGAAGAGAAGTGGCCGTCACAATGCTTTTAGCCTCACCATCCGATGTAGCCGCCATCAATATTAGTCGTAGAATTTTCTTACCAAAGCATAGTCCGGTTTCATGTCCCAAAGATCTGCGTCCCATTTCGATTCAAAACTCCCTCATCTCCATCTACGAAAAAGCGCTTGCGCGTAGAATCCGCGACCATTTAAGTAGGCGTAATTTGATCCCACCGAGTTTTCACGGGTTTGTCAAGGGACGCTCGGTTCATTCAGCAATAGGTGAAGTGCATCAGTTTTGTAGGGATAATAGCCATCAACTAGCTGTGGCTGTTTTCCTTGACTTTTCTGCTGCATTTGACCGCATTTCCATTCCCTTTGTTATCTCCTCTCTCAGGTCCCTCGGGTTGCCTGCGAGAATTGTTAACAGGGTGGAGATATTACTGTTTACCAAGAGGTTCTACTATGAAGACGACCCTGATGCGTGTCAGTTCTACCCTATTACAGGTGTGCCCCAAGGATCCCCACTTTCTCCTATCTTATTTCTTGCTGCCTCCATTGTACTATTCAAGAATTTAAAACGTGATCAACATCTAGTGGTATACGCTGATGATACCACGGCCCTGTTCTCTGGACGCAGGTGCAAAGATGTCGTTTCGGACATCAGCCGTTTCTTTTTAAGATTAACAGACCAGCTGACCCTATCCAATCTTATTTTAAATTCATCCAAATCGCAGGTAGTTGTCTTTCATGGCACCCCTGCGACAAAGAAAAAATTAAAGAGACTAGCACTCTCTGCACTCTCCTTCATATTTGCCTCTGAACCACTCCCTACCTTTACAAGTCGAGTAAAATACCTGGGGTTCACTGTTACGGTGAACTGGTCGGCGAAAGCTGACCTGGATAGACTTAAACGTATCCTGAAGAAAACTAGGTGGGCCCTGAAACGGGCTCAGCATCTGTCGTTGAATGGGAAAACCCAAGTGCGCCTCTGGGGTACTTGGGCTATCTCGGGATTAGTCTTCTTTTCGAAAGGACGTCCTCCAGAGCAAAGACTAAGGTTTCTCATGCTCCTCATCTCGCGATTACCGCGCATAGTCCGCCTAGATTGGATTCTTCGGGGGGTGATAGACCCCGGGTGGTTCAGTCGAAGAGCGGCGTGTTGGATTAGCTGGAGGGCTCAGATCCCGCTGGACCTGAGGCCGTAGAATAAATAGAAGATTGAATGATTATCGAATTTATATTATTTTTGTCTTCTTGCATGTTTTGTTCTGTGTAACACGTTTTTTATCGGTTACAAGTTTTGTTTAAGAAAATCCTTATCTTATCTTATCTTACATTTATTACTTTATTAACATTTTGTAATAATTCATGTTAAATTATTAACACAATTTAAATGTTTATTGATTTTTATTTTGTTAATATCTTTTGTGTACTTTATCTTAATTTTTAATTAATTAACAATTAATATACATACAAACAGTTTGATAAGGTAAATTATTTATTTATTGTTCGATCACGTCGTTAATTTTTACTTAATACTATTTTTTGTTGATAAGCGATATATTATATCGCTTATCGCCGTAAACCAATCAATCGGTTCACTACGTCGAAACTTAATCGGTTCATGCAAGCACGCCTAAATTACAAACAGGATACATGACAGACATAATATAGACATTTGGTTCAAATATAATCAGGTATTTTTATAAATCATTTTATGCGATTCATACAAAATTATGAGCGTTTAATGAAAATGTATTACTCCGTAAAGATTATTATAATTTAAATTCGAATTATAATTTTAAATTATTATCCAGATTTGAATCATTAAATACAAGATTCCAATTTGACAACCGAATTCATATACTTCTAGATGCTCTGAAAGTAATTTATTAAATACATAATTTATTAAAGCAATATTGAGTTGCTAATTATCAACTTCTGATCGTCAATATTAGATTTAAATATTAGATAAAATGATCGTCAATATTAGATAAAATTTAATAAGAGTAAATACATCCTTAGCATGTATTTAACCTCGCTGCTATGTTGTATCTAGAAATAAAGGGCCGAAACCTGAACTTAAATTTGCCACTTAAACTCTTAAGTGGCAAATTTTTATGGATAGTAAATAATATACTTTGTATTAGAATAAGATACTAGATAGTTTTATCAGAGGAAATACATCATTAGCATGTATTTGGCCCTGCTGCTATGTTGGGTAGAGGAACAGAGGCCGAAACCTGATAACATAGCAGTTCCTCCTGATGACATCTAATCCTTATTCGAATACATTGTCTCATATTTATTATTCAATGCATAAGGATTATATGATATAATATAATCATATATGATCCTCTTATATTATGATATTTCCCAAGCATTTTAGAGATTTAAATATATATAATATTAATTAAACAATTTGTTTAAAAAATCTTTAAATTAGTTAAATAAGATATTAATTTTAACATTTGCTTAATTAAACTTTAAACTAAAACTCAGTTTTATAAATCTTTTACTTTAAATACGCAACAAATTATTAATTAAAATATTATACTGTAATTTAAATTTTGAAATTAAATAAAATTTGAATAATAAAATAACCCTTTAAATTGATTAAAATGCTAATTACACAATTTGCTTAATTAAGCTTTAAACAAATGTTAACTTTAATTAATTATTTAGTTGAAATACGCAGCAGATCAAAAACTGAAAGAATACATGAAATTCATATCTTGAAATTAAAAATAATTAATTAATTTAATAAATTTTTTAAAAATTAATTTTTAAAAAATTAAGACAATTTGAAGAATTTATATCAAAATCATTTATAGGAAAAGCGTTCAAAGTGAAAGCATATAATTCATATCCACTACATTACACTGCATCCGTCTTGTTGCGGATAAATTGTTGATGAAGGAGAATAGTAGTTCGGGTATGTATAGGTTGTTCGTTGGTATCTGTAGTGTGTTTGCGTATTTCCTCCACGGTAGTGGTTATGGCATGGTGGTGGAATTGCGCATGACGGTCTATAGTACATTTCTACGAAATTTCGCTAGTGTTTGCAAACTAAAATAATATATTTAAATTAAGCATCGACTGGTGAGAATTCGTCTTTTATAAGTTCTCTTTCATGCCTGCCTTCACTCGTTTTTTTTTCTGTTATGACTAATTTCGTAACTTGAATGCATAAGACACCTAGTGGGATCTATTTATTCAAATTCTTAAAAAGGTGCAAATCTGATTGTGCATGATTTCCTAGCTCTGGAGTAAAAAACTTTTTTCAACAAAATTAATCATTTATTTTCATTCGCAATAGCTGTGAATGAAATAGCTGTGAATGAAATAGCTGTGAATACAAAAGTTCAAAATGTGATTTGATAATTATTAAATTAAAACTTCTGCCTATTATATACTAGGCCTTTGAAAATAATGATACGTGTGAAGGATATAAAGGTCAGCAAAGAACAACATTGCTTTTGTGTGGAAAATCATGGTTTTGTCTATGAGTAGAATTCGTCATTGTTTAAAACTTAAAATAATTGCAATGACTGTCTCAAAGCAAATATAAATAACACGAAAATTTCTAGTTTGCAAATACCAACTTAGATCATATCTACATTCTCGCATTTTAACATATTCATTTGTGATTTGTTCCTTTAAGTTAGATAATGTAACTTAAGAATGCAAATAAATGATATGTTAATAATTATTTATTAATAATTACTTTATTATTTTGTTTATATAAAAGTTTTTTAATGTGGCAAATGCACACAGACTGTGTGCTTACAAGCCCACAAAAGCGAAACAGATAAAAAAAGTTAATCGTTTAGTAGCATCGATTTTAGCTGCTTTTTGAAAAATCGGAGTGAGGATGATGATCGCAGATGATTAGGTAAGGAATTCCAAAGGAGAGAAGCAGCGATATGTAGGGATCGACGGCCGAAGTTGGTTGAGTGAAGAGGTACGTGTAGCAGAAGAGAATCACAGGAACGTAGGTGAGTAGAAAGATAGCGAGATTCACTTAGAGTTGGCAGATAGAGATAATAAGGAGAATTACAATGGAGAAGGCGATAAGTCAGGCAAAGCAGACGAAAACGAACGCGATGTTCAATACTTAGCCATCCAAGTTTTGATAAATAGGAAGATATATGATCGAATTTACGAAGTCGAAAAAGGATGCGCACCGCAGTGTTAATGAGGCGTTGAGAGGTTTAAGGGATGACTTTGAAGAGAAAACGAGAAGGCTAAGACAGTAATCAATACGTGGGAAAAGAAGGGAGGAGATAAGAGATTTACAAGAACTAAATCTATAGAATTTCTGACGAGACGAATATCACGTAGAAGAATATTTAAAGACCTAGTTTTATCACGAATGAAGGGATCGAGATGCAGGTTATTGTCGAAGTGAATACCTAGAAATACTAGTTTCTACAGCAGGAATAATTGTGGTCTGAAGATACAGAGATGGAGGAATAACATAAACAGTTAAGCGTAAAATCCATAACACTTTAGATTTAATAGGATTTAGGGACATGCGCAAAGAAATTAGATGTTCTGATATAGCACGAAGACAATTAGATGCGGATACGAAAAGTTGGCCTAGGGAATGAGGAGACGAATAAGGATAAATAAGTATATCATCAGCGTACTGCATTACCCTGAAGCAGAATTTACTAGTTATACAAGAAAAATCTCCAAGAAGAAGCGTAAATAGAATAGGGCCAAGTACCGAACCTTGAGGTACACCACGAGAGAGAGAAGATAGATGAGAACACATTGAATTAGAACGGACGGAAAATGATCGATCGGAGAGATACGAAGAGAACCAAGCCAAGGTGGACGAAGAGAAACCATAGTGATAGCGAAGACGAAAAAGAAGGATTTCGTGATCGACAATGTCGAATGCATATGAAAGATCGAGCGATATTACCACACTACACAGTCCTTTGTCAAGAGCGGAGAGCAGATCAGAAAATACTTTATGACATGCTAGTTCGGTGGAATGATTGGAGCGGAAAGCAGGTTGAAAAGGAGGGTAGAGCTGCGATGAAGAGAGATACTTGTTTATCTGATCTAAGACAAGGTGTTCAAGAATTTTAGATAAGGTTGGTAGAATTGATATTGGGCGATAAGATGAAGGAAGAGAGGGATCAAGAGAGGGCTTTTTAAGTAGGGGACGAACAATGGACGTTTTCCAAAGAACAGGAAATATTCCATTCACTATTGGCGAGTTAAAGAGGCTGGTAAGGAAAGGTGTGAAGTCTGTTGACAACAATTTGAGAATTCGAGTAGGGATGGGATCTGCAGGAGAGGACTTACAAGTTAACGAAATAAGAAGGCAAGATACCTTATCTTCAGATACCGCAAGTAGATAAAAGAGCTCAGGGATACGAACAGACGCGATACAATAAGTTTGTGGAAGGACGATGATCGAATCGATTAGAGAAACAGTTTTTGAAATTAGGTAATCGGAGAATTGAGAAGGATCAAGAGTGGAGGTGACAGAGGAACGAGAAAGTAGAGAATTAAGAGTTTTTCATTTAGTTCGAGAGTCATTAGCGGAAGCCGGTTTGCTTCGCCAAAAACTATGTGCCTTAGAACGCAGAAGTTGCCTATGCGAACGACGAAGAGCAAAGAATTGGTTACGATAAAAGGATGAATCAAGTTCTGAAGATAGTCTGAGATAACGATGATAAGTTCTGAAAGAACGACGCAGGAGGCGTTTTGAAGTCACACACTCAGAGTCGAACCATATTGCAAGATTTTGCCGTGATTGAACAAAAGTTTTAAAAGGAAGAATTTTATCAAGGATAGAGCAAAATATATTGTCAAAGAGGGTACATAAGTAATTAGGGGATTGGTAGATAGAAGAAGGATACATTAACGGAGAGCGGTTAATATGAGAGCGAAGAAGGGAAAAGTCGAGGAATTTCCAAGAACGACACGAGATGATTTTCGAAGGAACATTGATTTTTAACAAAGGGAGAGAACATGTAACAAGGAAGTGGTCGGATAGAGCAGGATCAGATATGCACAATGAAGAAGACAAGGCAAGACGCGTAGGTAAGGCAACAATATCGAGGGTACCGCCAAGAATATGGGTAGCAGAAGAATAATGAGGAGACATGATTTGAAAATCATGATCGTTAAATGTAGAAATCGTCTTTAGGGTATTGGAATCACAAGGACGGTCTAAGCGAACATTTATATCACCTAGTACAACGCAAGGTCAACCGGAGAGGAAGATGAAAGAAAGTAAGTTTGACAAATCACAGAAAAAAGAGTCAGACGGATGACATGATCCTGGCCGATAGAATAAGTAGATATTGAGAAACAACGAGCCGGCTTTTACACGGAACCCAAGTAGTTCGAAAGTGAGATGAACAAATGGCAACGGTAATGATTGCAATGGAGACCAATGGTGAGAGAAAGCTATAAGACTACAGTGGTTAATTGATCGATTTGAACTAATAGGTCGTTGACGAGCCTTATTGACCACAGAGAGATTTAAAGAGCGGAGGCGTTTAAGAGAGTAATCATTCTGATCAACGTGCCAAAATTCGGTTAAACACAAAATATCCAAAGATCTATGAAGGAAAAGATCATATACTGAATCAACCTTGTTACTAAGAGAACGGATATTTAAAACGGCTAATTTCCAGGAAGATTTGGGGAGCAGTGGAGTAGAATCAATTAGAGGATACCCCGGATGATTTACTTGAAGTTTTGCTGAAGGATTTACATTTAAATCATTTTCAATCGTTGGTCATATATTGGCTGGGTTAGAAAGATTGTTGTTGCCTGTAGACGAAACTTCGCCGAGTACTGGTAAGCTCACATTTACTGCGTGGGCTTCCCTACTTGATAAAACCACTATCTTATGTCCTCTAATAAAATATCGCTTACTTGGGTCTGACTTTTTTCGTTCGAATAATTCTTTCCGTAGTCTCTTAAGTTCCTCTTGTTCAAGTTTCGACAAATCAGGGCACAAGTACACCGTATGAAAGAGAGATGAATTCTTAAGCTTAAACGAGGATTTTAAAGATGATTCCACATGACTGACGCTAGTTTTTACCTTAACCCACGGAGGGGAGTTAGTATGAAGTACAGGGAGTCGATGAAAGTCTAGTTTTTGCCCGACCAAAAACAACCGATTTCCTCAAAGAGATTTAATATTACTTGTTGCTCGCTTTCAGAAACGGGTAAATTACGAACTATCAGATGTGAGGCCCTAGCGCTTTCCCTATCAAGAGAGTTTGCTAATTTTGAATAAGATTTATCTATCTCTGATGTGCGTTGAAAAGAACAAACAGTATGAGATACCCGCTTTTTGATGCAACGGTTGAGGGAGGAGTTGATATATTCATTTACTATTCTATGTTTACGCTCTTTGTTTGTCCAGCAACTATTTGAATCATTTGATATAAACTGGCTTTTAAGTTTAGTTATTTCAATTTGGGTTTCGTTGATTGCTTTGGCTGCACAGAATCCACAGAAGTAATCTTGGGCCAGTAAATCTCTAGAAAGCCTTCTCGGAATGATTACCGTTGAATACACGTTGCAATTATCCGTAGTACACTTTATTTCGATGGAGATAGTCTCCACGGCGTTTACTGTCATTCCCAGTTCATCGTTGTTCGAATATTGTGTTGAGAATTTTGCTGTATGTTTGTCGTTATATTGATTGGATGGAATCAATCGTTCTCGATTTGAGCATCGCTGTGCACAACAATTAATGCATTGCTTATTATTTCGAACGCACACACAGCCCTTACAAACAGCTGTTTGACCATTACAAGGGCAGCATCGCTTATTCGCAGACTGTTCTGTCATTGTGATTTGATGATTGCACTGTATGTTATTCGTTCAAGATGTTTGCAATATGCGAATGACGTTTGCTCCAATCTTGTAAGTAGTTAATAGGTATAACAAGATAGTTTAAACTCTTTAAATAATATTATATATTATTTATTAATACCAACTTAGACCATACCTCCATTCTCGCGTTTTAACATTTCCATTAATGATTTGTTCCTTTAAATTAGATCATGTAACTTAAGAATGCAAATAAATGATATGTACTCTCGTATTTTAAAACATCGTATGTTATTTATTAGTCAATTCATAAAAATTGAGTCTTATTTTAACTTTCAATTATAAATTATATCGTGGCATAAATATAAATTTTATAAAATATTATAATTATTTATTATTCATAATTATTTATCTTTATTTTTAATATATTTATAGTATAAAATAAGTAGACTCAGTTATCTGATCTGATTCTGTAGGAAAAAGTTACAAAAGTGTATGTAACATTGCAATAGCTTGAAGCATAAGGAAGTTTCTCATGATGACCTCTTATCCTTATTCTGATACATCGTATATTACTTATTAGTCAATTCATAAAAATTGACTTTTATTTTAACTTTCAATTATAAATGATATCGTCATATAAATATAAATTGTATAAAATATTAAAATTATTTATTATTTATCTGCTAACAAGTTAGGGTACAAAAAATGATAACATAGGAATTCATCATGATGACCGCTAATCTTATTCTAATGTTATTTATTAGTCAATTCATAAAAATTCAATTTTAAATTTCAATTTTTTATTTTAACTTGATATAAATATAAATTGTATAAAATCTAATATAATTATTTATTATTTATTTATTATTATCTTCATTTTTAAAATATAAAAGTATATAGTTTGGTGAACGCATTGTATATAATACAAAAATTATATTTAATAATTTGAGATTATTGTTATTATTAGCAAAGACAATATTATAAGCAAAATTTCGGAATCCAGACAAGGTGATTGTCTGGATTAATACATACTGCATTAATTCAACAGATATTTTTATTTATTTATTATATAAAATACGTAGACTTAGTTATTTTATCTGATTATAACTTCTCCCGTATAGATCTATTTTTATATAGATCCAATAGAGCGGCGAAATCATAAAAATGACGGGCTTCACGCTAAATATAACTACTTAAATAACATAGAATTAATTAATAAAATATTAAAAACAATTAAATCATTAATAAGACAAAATCTTAAGGAATACAGGCCGAAATATCGAGGGATAAAGGCCGAAACCTTATAGCACAGCAGTTCCTCCTGATTACCTCTATTCCTAATTCGAATGCATTGTATATTATTTCTTAGTCGATTCATAAAAATTGATTTTCATTTCAAAATTTATTTCAATTTATATAAATATAAATTGTAAAAAATCTTATATAAGTATTTATTATTTATCTTTATTTTTAATTTATATATAGTAAATTAATAACATAGTAGTTCATCCTGATGACCTCTAATCCTTATTCTGATACATCGTATGAATTATATAAATGAATTATATACATCGATATAAATTATATCGTGGCATAATATCGTGAATTATAAATTATCTTTCAATTATAAATTATATCGTGGCATAATATCGTGAATTTCAATTGTAAATGATATCGAAATTCAAATTTTATTGTATATTTGGATAAACGTGCTAACCTTATTAATAAATTGAAATGATATTGTTATTTAGTCAAAAATACTAAAAATATGTATTATTAATACGACATTATTATTTTTCTGCTTATTTTCGAGCAAGTTTGATGCATTTTGATGAACTGCTGGGTAAAAAAATTAAAAAATTTAAATTTCATAAAATCCCTTTCGGAAAGGGATAAACAAGCATTGGGAAGCATATTTAAGCACATATAAGCATATGAGTGATCACATTATTGTTTAAACCTGGAAATATAATCGGAGAAAATAAGCTTAAATCGTTTAACAATTTTAAAATAAGTTTATAATTGTTAAAAGCGAAGAAAATAAGTTTACCTTTCTACAGTCAAAACGTATAGCTTAAATACGGATCATACAATCGTCTTACACCTATGTATTTGTATATAACTAAGATACTAACAAGAAATAGTAAAATATTTAAATCAACAAAATATTATTAAAAATAAATTTTAACGATTAATAAAAATTTTTTATGGATGGATTTTTTTGTATTAGAATAAAATACATTTTATTTAAATACATTTTATTCATACAATAAAATTTTATTATTTTGATAATAAAATTTCGTCAGAGGAAATATGCCATTAGCATGTATTTGGCCCTGCCGCTATGCTGTGATGAGAAAAAGGGGACGAAACCTGATAGCATAGCAGTTCCTCCTGATGCCCTCTAATCCTTATTTTGATGCATCGTATATTATTTATTAGTCAATTCATGAAAATTGACTTTTGCTTTTAATTTAAATTTTGGCTGGATATAAATATATATCGTATAAAATAATATTATAATCATGATGATAGCAGAAGCTATCGAAATATATAATTTTTATCAAATAAAGGATAATTTCTGCTTCTTTGTTCCTGTCATAACTTTATATTGTATAAAATCTTATATAATTATTTATTATTTATCTTTATTTATACGTAGACTCACTTATCTAAAAGTATGATAGTGAATACATTATATCTTATACAAAAGTATAATATATAATATTATAATATATCATATCTTATACAAAAGTATAATATATAATATTATAATATATATTATTAAATAGTATGATCAGGATAAAGTAATTCGCTAACATCATTAATTTGATGAATTTGGATTTGTTTATATTAACCATTATAATTATATTACGTAATTATTTATTTTAAAAAGATAATATATTTTATATTTAAATACATCGAAGTATCTGACTATCAGGTGCATCGAAGTATCAGGTAACATCTCTGTCCAAATAAATACGACATTACTTTTCTACTAATTTTCAAGCAAGTTTGATGAATTTTTCTATTTCTTATAATAAATAAGTATAAATTAACAAAATATTATATATTTATAATTTATATTTCGATATTTAAATAATTTTTTACTTTTCATAATTAATTAATAATCAAATTTAAAATAATATTATGTAAATATTATTATAATATTTGAATGATGTCTGACTCAAAAGATTGAAAATTTATTATAAAGTTAATTTATTTTGCCATAGATAGATTTATTATTTTTTTAACAGGCTCAGGCAGATAGGCCGCTTACAAGTCCACGGAAAAAAAACAATGATGTGACTAAAGTCCATACAACGTAGCCGACGTTCATACAATGAAAATTCGGATATCTTACATGATATCCGAATGCTATTATGCTATTATCATAGCATGATATCTTATATCATGCTAGCTAAGCTGCAGGGCCTGGTTGCTCAATAGAAAAGTGTGAAGCATGGATTTAAAAGTAGTGAGGTTATGTTATAAGTTTACTGTTGATCGCGTGCCAAGAGAAGATCACCGATTGCCTTGTGACAATCAGTTTAGGTGGATCATTTTTTACGGTATGCATCTTGATATTGAGGAAAAAGGTTTGATGAATTTAAGAAGGACATGACTTGGCGCAAAATAAGTCTTTCAAAGAATTTCGAAATTGTGGGAAGTAGTGAGATAGAGCTGTAAGACGATGGAAGATTAGGGTCAAGGGATTGGGATTTTAGCAGTTGACGGACAGTGGCAGCCTTCCATGCAGCGGGAAATATCTTTAGTCAAATACACGAGTATTCGTGTATATAATAGACGAGGATGAATTGGGTGCGTACGAATAGATAACGAGTCATCTGCGTATTGCATTTAAACGCAACAAACATAACATTTAAACGCTGAGCAAAGTGGACTGAGATCTCGAGTAGAATGGAGAACAATATAGTTGCCATAGCAACTGTAACATTTTTTGAAAAAAAATAAACATTTTTTTTATTGATACTTTCAATAGTTAAAGAAATTAGGTCATCATGTATTAAAAAGCTTTTATAAAATTAACCAATCAAATAAAATTTTAATCTAAAATAAAATTCATTCTGACAGCGATTTTTAATTATTAATTAAATTGACAATAAATTGTGAATTAATTAAATTTGCAAATAAAAAGAAATTAATTTGATTATCGAATCAAATTACGTAACAAATAAATCATTTTAATTAGCAAAAAGCAATTTGATAATGATTTTGAAGTAATTTGAATTGAAAATAGTAGATATTTTGTAAATTTGCATCATAATTCACAAGATAAGATATTATTTTTTGTAATTAAATAATTTTAATTAAATTTAAGAAATCTAATCTTAAAAAGATAAAATCACGCAGTTTGAAATTTTTAAAAATATTATTCAAGAAAATGAATTTAGAATTTCTATACTCTGAATGGAATACATTAGGTTACACTTTACAGAAAGTGATAAAAAATGAATTTGAACACCACGATGGTTTTCTTGAGCTTTATCTAGGCAAAATGTGTTCAGAGTATTTTCTGAGCATCTACAAGTATACCCACATAAACATGTGTTACCCCCATTGGCAGGCGAGATATCCGAATCTAATAGCGATGAATTACTGCAGCGAGCTTGACAAAGAAAACCAGAAGCCGGTTATTGTAAAGATAAACGACATTTACTATCAAATGAATTTCACAGATGATGAAAACCAAGAAAATAGCGAATTATCAATAATGGCGAACAGCTATCCGTCATCAAACGCGCTTACTCGTATCTCAACTCGCTGTAGAGAAAAGACTATATCATTTGACCATATTCCAACGGTTCATAGTAAAGAACAATTTTACGAAGACGTAGTAATATTCGCGGACAACACGCTCGAGCGTTTAAGATTCTCGGCAAGCATGTACGGAATTAGAATAGGGATCAGAATTCTTCCGGATTATTTATTAGTTGATCTTAACGAGTATATAAGTAATTCGTTATCCCGGCTGCGGAATGCCAAACTCATAATTGTACATTCCGGAAATGTTGATTTTAACGTCTACCACATAAGTAATGATGAAATACTTACTTGCTTCAAGCAAACAGTTGTGTATTTACAGAATAAAACATTCAAAGATGAATGTAAGATCTGTTTGAGCGCACTGATGCCACTAACAAAGCAAAATGGTACAAGGAAATCAATTGACGATTTGAACTTAGCTATCGAAAATTTATGTAAAAATGAGAAAAACGTCATTTTCCACGAAAACATCAATCGACTAAAATGCTCCTTGACAGTAGGTGAGTGGCCTAGACTAGAAGCGCTATCGCACGAAGACGTTTCTAAATATCAAAATTCAATTGACAAATTGATAACATCAAATTTAGTTGAACAAATTTAAATTTTTTTACTGACTAATAAACGAACATGAATTTATATAGCAAATTCAAGCGGAGTTTACTTGAAGTTTACTGGATGACGGTCTAAAGATGACCGATAGTTAAATATTACCATCTAATGAGAGAGAGGAATTCGAGTTGGATGAATAGTAAAATGATAGGAATAAATGTGTTTAAGTGTAAGACGAATGTATAAATGTGTTTAAGTGGAAATACTGGGTTAGTGAAGGCAAAGATATGATATTGGAAATGCTAGCTTTATATAAAGGAACATGGAGCATAAGAAATGCTGGGTTTGGATGTAGGTATAGAGAGCATTGAAAATGCAGGGTTTAGATGAAGCCATTGAGATCATTAAAAATGCAGTGTTTAGATGAAGGCACATAGATCATTGAAAATGTTGGGTTTGAATGAAGGCAAAGAGATCATTGGCAATACTGAGTTTTGATGAAGGCATATATAGCGTCAAAATGCTGGAATTAGATGAAAGCATTGAGATCATTGGAAATGCTGGGTTTGGTTGAAGGTATAGAGAGCATTGAAAATGCTGGGTTTGGTTGAAGGCATAGAGAGCATTGAAAATGCTGGATTTAGATGAAGCCATTGTGAGCATTAAAAATTCAGTGTTTATATGAAGGCACAGAGAGCATTGCAAATGCTGGGCTTGGATAAATTCATTGAGATTATTGAAAATGCTGAATTTTGAAGGCATGGAGATACATTGAAAGTGCTGGGTGTAGATAAATGCTCAGAGATTAGTAAAAATGCTCGGTTTTAGTAAGACAGAGAACATTTATATTATTTGTTTATATGATGAGATTTTAGATGAGGTTTATAATTTTATAATCAAGTTCATTATTTTATGATGATATTTATATGATGATAATTGCAGTCTATTAGATTAATGGCAACTAGATCGTTGAACGTTTGTTGTCGATTGGATGATCTACATATTATTTTTAGAAGCTCAATAATATTAATTTGATTGTAAAATATACTTAAAAAGTATAAAAGCTAAAACGTGTGATGTTATTAAAACGTAAAAACATATTTTAGAAATATACACATAAATTGAATTGTTACAATTGCAATTCTTCTTGACTTGAATTCTCAACTTCACAAAAATCAAATGCTAAAATCAACTTCTGCTTGCAGAATATTTTCAGAAATATTTTTACGCAAATGTCATGCTACGTGAAAGATCGTTTGTGTTATAACATAAAATGCCAACTCCACTACCAAGTCTACGATGATTCATTGAACAGCCTGTCTTCCATTCACGGCTTCGAATATCATCCGTAAAAATCTCAACTGAATTTAGATAGTTTGTACCATCAAAGCCACCGATCGCCATTATAGAATTCTTCAAAACAGCCAAGCTCACCTAAAAACAATATACTAGCATACAATCAAAATGATAGATTTGCAAACAACGACTACTAACAAAAAATTGTCCCGAGACAGTAGAACTATTAGCTCGTGTCTACCTTTTTCGACGTATAATGAAATATGAAATAATTGGTCAGATATAATATAATTTATTATAATTTATTATCCATTATTAAAATTCCCAAAAAGTTTTGTTAAAAATTATTATTAAAATTCACAAATTATTATAATAATAAAATAATAATTATTAATTAATACAGCGACAACGAACAAACAATGTGCACGGCTAGATATAGTATGCTCTGGTGTTTACGGTTCTCGATTCGAGCGAACGTTCTACGACGTTAATGTATTTTCAACACAAGCTCAATCAAACATTACTCGTGCACCTGAATCGGCTTTCGAGTACAATGAAAACCGGAAAAAATCGAAGTACAGTGAAAGAGTGCAAATAATTTAAAACAGTTCATTTGTTCCATTAGTCTTTTCAACAGCAGGAGGATTAGGCAAAGAAGCTAGCATGCTAGTGAAAACAATTGCGTCGACGCTAGCACAAAAAGGACCTTAAGTTACAGTGATTTAGCAGTGAAACTTAAGAGAAAGATCAGCTTCGAAATCGCTCGGTCAATATCTGCTAGTTTGCGAAGTCCACGCTCATCCCGTGGTACGCCACTGCGTTTAGGCAAGCGAGCAGTATTACAACCATAACAGTAACAAATAGGAATCCTCCAGTACTCATTTTCGGAAAAACAAAATCTTTTGTTTATTATTTTATAGTACAAAATATGTAAGATATACATGTTATAATATGAAATTACGCTTGATAATTATTATTTAATTATTTCTTTTTTTTATTAATTCTTCATTATACAAGAAAATACACAAAAGTTGATTATTTAATAGAAACCAGAAAAATGAAATAATTTTCGTTACAAAAATATTGTTTAAGTTAATTCGTTTTGATAACCTTTGCTATAAGATACATTTTTAAATTTTGATATTAAAAAAATCAAAGATATTTTTTTAAAAACAAATTCAAAAGTTATTAAAATTAACTTTGAAAATTATATTGTAAGCCTTTATTATTATCATTTATATTTTTGAATGATTGCATTATTTCGTTGATTCATTTTATTGACAATCGATATACAAACGAGATTTCACAAATATATGAACTAGTTAAATTATGCTTTTAATTAGCAATACAATGAAATTTCAATTAAACAATTTAAAAATACACCCAACAATAAATAATATTAATATATTTGAGTTTCCTTCAAAATAATTTAAATAGTTTACATCTTTTATACTATGAAACTATAAAAATAAGACAGCGTTTATAATATAAAATATATAAACATATTATTAAATATTATTTAAATATTATTAAATATTTATTATTAAAATATTACCGAAAAAATACATTATTAATATCATCAGAATATTATTAAAAGTAAACTTGAATAAAAAATTGTAATAAACCGATTGTAAATAAATCGATATTCATTAGATAATCAAATTACATCATAGGAAATATATCATAAGCATGTATTTGGCTTTGCTGCTAGTCGGGTTGATGAATATGGAGCGAAACATTAAAATATGCGGTTCCTCTGATGACCTCCAATCTATGTTCTAATACATGTTATATTATTTATGAATTGGTTTTTAGAAATTCAAACTTATAAAAGTTATATTTTATTTTTTGTACTAAATATTTAATTTCAGTTAATTGATCTAATTATGAATTCAGTCCTTTCTACAAATAACATTTATTTCAATTATTTTAAAATCATTGCTTAAACGAAAGCTGTTCTGACTTGTAGTAAAGTTTAGAATAAGATGATAGAATTGCAAGGTCTATTTGTTATAAAAGGTGTTATTAAAGTAAAATATTAAATAAAAATTTGCAATAAATAAATTGTAAATAAACCGATATTTATTAGATAATGAAATTACAAGGAAATGTTTTGTTAGTTCGGTTGCTATGTTGGGTTAATTAATATTACGGTGAAACCTAATAGCGTTTAATTCCTCCAGATTACGAAAATCTATATATAAAATATTTTTATTTAAATTTAGCAAAAAAACGTAGAGTCTTAAGTTAAATAAATTAAGATTTATTAATTTAAACAAATTATATTTATTTAAAGACTAATTTAAATAAATGACTATTTAGATTACTTTCATTTCAAATTTTTAAAGATTAAAATATCTATATTTTTTAATTTGTAATACAAACTATTTCCAATTAGACTTGAAAAGCAACTGGACATTTAGTATTTAGATGGCATCAAAAAGCTTATGAAATATTGAAAATAATTTTAATTTTTTCGTGTTTGTTTTTCTTTAATTATTAATATCAACAAAAGTATTGATACACAAGCAATTTAAATATCAACGATGCAGAGATCAGTTAAGCTTTGATAATAACTTCAATAATAAAATGTGTATATGCTGAAAATAAACACGAGAAAGATTAATCCGTGAAAAATATACCAGCTAAAAATGATCCAGGCAAAATGTGGTCGATTTGAAAATATTATAAAATTAAATCACTTTAATTAAGGTCGAATATAACAGCTTTATTATCTTTTTTCATGGGACAAAGCAAATACCAAGTTTATCTTCGTGAAGTTTCATTAGTTTTGCCTAAAGTTTTGGTCTTTAAATATTATTAAAGATTTATTTTTAAAAGATTATAAAAAGATTATATTATTAATATCATTAAAATATATGAATATTTAAAATATTTCCCTACATAAAATATGAAAATATATCATATTATATGCAAATATATCATATTATAATATTAAAATATTTAAAATATTTTCCTATAATAATTTAAAATATTTTAATAATTTAAAATATTTCCCTATATAAAATATGAAAATATATCATATTATATGCAAATATATCATGTATTTAAAAGATGGATGTTCACGGATGTTCAATACTATATATTAATAGTCATCGTTATTGACGAAATGTGAGATCATAAAATATTTATTAAAAGTAAGCTCGGAAGTTTAATAAAGTTTTGGTCTTTTTTGTTTTGCATTATGTAATATTATCTTTCTTAATATCATATGTGCATCACTTAATCCTATTATTGATTTTCTACTTGATTGTTTATTTGGATTAATTTTTACTTTAAACAAATAATTGTAAGCAAAATGTATCTTACCCCACTTCTTCTGGTATTCATTGAAATTGTAGGTGTCCACATATCCATCCTCGCACTGTATCTTTCTACGCTGCATAATTCTGCGGTGTGATCACGACCACCAACAGCATAAATGTAATTGTTAAAAGCCGCTGCACCAAGGTGCTTTCTTCTTGTTGTCATGGAAGCTCGTATAAACCAACGACCAACACGTGGATCAAAAAATTCAACTAAATAAGAAAAATGCTTATAATAAAATTTAAAAGATGGATGTTCACGGATGTTCAATACTATATATTAATAGTCATCGTTATTGACGAAATGTGAGATCAGCAGCGGTCTATCCTAATGATGTTTAGAATAAAAAAATCAAGCACATGGATGATGGCTACAACGAAACTATTTATCACAGTTTCGTTGTAACTGCAGTTTTCCTTGTATCACAAATTTAAAATTGTATGTTTAAATCAAAAATTCTACGAGAAAATCATGTTAGTTAGATTTCCTTTCGTGATTCATCAATATGTCTAATCGGTTGAAAAGTTTATCGAGACCCTATATTATGCTACATTTGACTTGTTTAACAATTGTGAAGTATTTAACATTCAGATTTATATTCTCTTCAGAGTCAACAAGGAATTTTATTCCAAACGAGTTATATTTTAGTTACTAATGCCACCACCATAAGGAATAACAACACGAAAAATGGTTAAATAATTAAAATGTGTTTTACAGAAAACTCATTTTTTTCCAGAACAAAAACACCAGTGTTTAAACAAACTAGTTAGCTGATCTACTCTTAATAAAAGCGTCAACTTGTAATATGCATTGCTGCAGAGATTCTACGTATCGCAAAGTTCGTATTCTTACCACGATTGCTCCTTAACATGCAAATGTATCGACAGTAAGCTATTTTCTATACCATCCAGTGTTCAAATCTCTCAACCTTTTGTTCCAAATATACCGATAAACTACAAATAAATAACCAATAAATTGATAAATGCAATAACACATTATATTCATTTAATACAATAAAACCATAATAACACAATAACAATATTCAAAATATTAGAACCATATTAATAATATGATTCTAATATTATAATTCAATATGATAGAACCATAACATATCAAATCTAATATAGTAACAGATGTAAAGTTGATGTATAAATGATATGGTTACTGGTAATGTAATAGGATTTAGATTACGTAAATGAAGTATGCAATAAGTGAAGGACTAGAAACTGATTAGTTCCATTACAGCTCTGACTTATACTAATTATGCCATGTAAATCAGCCTGAATAAATTATCTAGGAGCTTGGATCGAAAGTTGATTATGTAATCAACCTTAACACGGACCAGAGTATAAATACCAAAATGAATAAGCATTTTGTAGTGATGCGAAATGCGATTTTGCTTATCTGATTTAAAAGTTTATCACGTAAACTATCATAGCTTTACAAGGGCAGTAGGCGAAACGAAAAGCTTTTTAAAATTTAAATTGATAAAATCAGAAATAGTTATAGTTTAATTGAATTTACATTTAATACTAAGTGACGAGGATATCATACAAATTACACGCTTTGAGAGTTTATAAAATTGAAATATTATTCTTGAAAAAATATTAATTGTTATATGGCAAATATTAATAAGTAATTTCATTAGTAACAAATGAAAATCTAAACATTTTTATTTGAAATGCTCAGATTTGAAAATTTTAAAGTTCATCTGAATATTTATATTATTTATTATTTAAAACAAAAATTATGCAAAACAAAAGCTTTAATTGATGAAAACCTGATTTATGTCGTAAATTAAGAATATGTCAAAATCGAAAACGTTGAAATGATTTTAATAAAATTCCTTTGAATTTCATTTATCATACATCATACTTATATATTTTATGGTCGCTTGTGCGTCTTTGGACAATATAATATAGTATACCTGTTCCTAGAGGACTAACACCGTCACTACCACCAATAGCGTATACACCATGATCATCTCCGTAAGAAACAGTAACTGCCGCTCCAAGTCGTCTGTTGTTTAATCCACTTATTTTAGTCCACCGGTTAATATTGGGATCGTATCTTCAAAGAAAAGTTATAAAATATAATTGACTTTTTATGAGTCGATAGCATACAAAAATGATATCAGTTATGTTATCTGATATTAATGCAATTAAAATTTTATTCTATTTTCCTATTTGACGGAGGAAATTATAAACAGTTTGGATTAAATAGAATATAAATGAAAAATATTATAAAATAATATTAAAATAATAATAAAGTATAAATTAACAAAATATTATTACAAATTTATTTAAACTATTAAGCGAAATTTTTTTAAGAATGGATAATAAACAATATACTTTGTATTATAATAAAATACACTAGATTATCAAATTTAATCAGAGGAAATACGTCATTAGAATGTATATGGCCACGCTGCTATGATGGGTCTAGGAATATGGGCCGAAACCTGATGGCATAGCAGTTCCTCCTGATAATCTTCCTTATTTGAATACATCGTATATTATTTATTAGCCAATTCATGAAAATAGACTTTTATTTTAAATTTCAATCATAAATGTTAACTTAAATAAAAATATAAATTATATAAAATCTTAGATAATTATTTTTATTCATAATTGATCTTTATTTTTGATTTATATATAGTAAAAAATACGTATACTCAGTTATCTGATCTGATTTACAAGATCATTAGTTAGAATATTAAATCAAATAGCTTTATAATTATATCTAATATTAGAAAGGGTAATATTACCCGTTGTAATAATTCTGTGGGAATCTGATCCATTGTATATTAAAACATGTCTTTTGGATTTCATGTCATTATTTTAAAATTCAAGCATTCGAGATTTTTCTTAGATCTTTAAATTCATCTAATTGAAATGATTGTCACAAACTATTAATACTAGCTCTAGTCATATTTGTGACTGTTCATGTAAAAATAAAAAGGTTCAAAAGTTTCGCAACTTATATGAAGAATAAATGCATTAGGTCAAAGTATTTATTGAGTTACATGCAGTAAGCTAATGCATAAATGAGTTTGACATTTATTGCTTAAGTGATAAAAGTTACACATAAAAGATTTCATATATTGAAATTTTTTAGCTGTAAGGCGTATAACCTCCGAAAAATTTTTAAAAATATAATATATTTTTAAAAATCGTTTGAAAACATATATAAAATAAACAAAGCTTTATAGAACTTTTTGTAAATATAAAGATGTTTCCAAAATTATATAAAGAATAAATACATTAATCTTATTTTGAAGAATAAATGCATCAGTTAAAGATATTTATTAAGTAACATGCAGTGAACCAATAAATGATTTTGACATTATGCATTCAACATTGTACTTATTGTGTTGACAAGTTTGTTTGTTCTAAAGAATGTATTTTATTGACAAATATACCTTTCCACAACGTTTAAGCAAGATACTCCATCTTGGCCACCAACAGCATACAAACAATCGTCGAGAACTGCCACACCAACGCTAGTGCGACAAGAGCTCGTCGGTGCAACGTCCAAAGACCATATATTTGTTTTCGCATCATATCTGAAAAATATTTGGAATATATGAAGTTCTAAATTAAATTTATAATTTAAAAAGTATGATTCAAAATTTATCAAATTCATAAATTTTAATTCTAAGTTTTATTATACTCTTTCTAATATTCAAAAAAAAATATACAGCTGACTATTATAATATAGTCATGATATTATGTATATCATCCACTTATATTATGTAATCATCATATTTAATAACATTAAATATTACTATAATAACATGATATAAGATCACATATTATATTATACTTATATTATTATAGTTATCCTGACATCGTCAGGATAACTTGTAATTAGCTGGAACACTTATAAATTTTTAAAATTTTCAGAGAAAATTTATAAGTGTTACAGCTAATTACAATTTATTCTGACGATGTCCACAATTGGTGGAAGAAATATTGATAACAAAATCTTAAACGTTTTTTGGCTGGGTTTGGCCCTAAAACCATTCACAAATATTTCAACCCAGCATGTCTCATTCCGATTCAATGTTTTTGAATGATTATTTAAAAAAATCATTATAATTATATGCAACATGGTGAACTTTTAATTATTCGACATAGTTCCATTCAAGATATTATAAAATTTGCGTTTCGAATTTTTTACTATATGCTAATAGAATCTATATGCGTTTAGTATAGTAAATCTATTCAAATAGTGTTTTTTAACAATACTTTATTTTCATTTGGAATTTTTTAATAATTTATAATAAATTATCACTAATTTATTTTTAAATTTCCAATTAATGCTTTTTATATTTTTTATTCAAACATATAATTAATAATTAATGACTATAATAATAAGTAATGTATAATTATTACTATAACATAATGCTATATATACTGAATTTCGCGTAAATGATCATTTCATCATCAAGGTTTAAAGAACTTACATAAATATAAAATAAATCAGATCAGCAAACTGAGTCTACGAATGCTATATGAAATATAAATAAAAATAGTGATAAATAAAATAAATAATTATTTAATATAATAGAATTAATTTTTTTATCTATAAAAAATAAAAATTTAAAATAAAAATCAATAATTATTAATTGACTAATAAATAATAAAGGATTATATAATAGCAAAGACTACATAAGATTATATGTTATATATGATAATAAAATCTACATAATCTTCTATTATATTATATAATCTGTTATATAAGATTTAATAGTATTAATATTTTAAATTGAAATTTAAAATTAAAATCAATATTTTATAATTTATATATAAAATTAAAATTTAAAATTAAAATCAATAATTATGAATTGACTAATAAATAATAAGATTATATAATAGCAGAGACTATATAAGATTATATATAGTATATATGATTATAAAATCTACATAATCTTCTATTGTATAATATTATAAATTTCTGTTATATAAGATTTAATATTATTAATATTTAAAATTGAAATTTAAAATTAAAATCGATAATTATGAATTGACTAATAAAAATAAGATGTATCAGAAAATAGTATAAGATTATATAATAGCAGAGATTATATAAGATTAAATATAGTATATATAATTATATAATCTACATAATTTTCTATTATATAATATTATAAAATCAGTTATATAAGATTTAATATTATTAAAATTTTAAATTGAAATTTAAAATTAAAATCAATAATTATCAAATATATTATAAATTATATATGACATTTTAGAAAAGTGATTTATCAATTATTATGAATTGACTAATAAATATAAGATGTATCAGAAAAATGATAAGTAATTTATGCTATGATGATTGCATAAATATTATTGTGCCGAATAAATGTATTTTTAATAATCACGTATCTGCAAGAATAACATAAATTAAGTATCCATAATTTATATTATCTAATCCTTAAAAATCTTTATTTTGTTGATGCAATGAAGTAAGCAAGCCAATCATTAATAATAAGATCAGCTAACTAAATCTATGTATTTTGTACTATATATAAATTCGAAATATTGATAAATAAAATAATTATAAAAATTAATAATTATATAACATTTTATGTATTTTAAATTTATTTAAATAAATAAGAATCTTTTAAAATTTTATTTTTATTGATTGATAAACGATGTATCAGAATAATTTAATCAAATTAAATAATTTAATTTTTGTAGACTGTTTAAATTGAAATTAAAGACGATGTAAGAGATCATCAGGAGGAACTGCTATGTTATCAGGTTTAAACTTCTATTTTTATCTAACATAGTAGCGGGGATAAATAATTCTAATGACATATTTCCTCTGATGAATTTTGATTATCAAGTATCTTATTCTAATACAAAGTATATTATTTATTATACATATGATATTATATTATTATAATTTGATTAATATTATAATAATATTACATATTATTATAAAAATATGATATATAATGACATATTAATCAAATTTTAATTTGATTAAAATTTGATTAATTTTAATTTAATTTAATTTCTTTTAATACATTTTAATTTCTCATTTTATGACTGTTGACTATTTCTGTAGTCTTCTTGAATAAGTTTTTTTCATTAAAAGATATTGTGTGATAATTATAATTTTAGTAATAACAAAAGTAATAACTTTAATAAACTTTATTTTAGTAATAACTTTACAAAGACCCAGTATATTTAAGTTACTGCTTAATAATAAGTTATTGCTTATCACAAAAATATAACTACATAAGCGCACAGGAAGTAACAAACACTTATACCGTATTAATGAAATACAAACTATATAAAGAATGAAGTTGAAATATGTTAAATATATGTCAAAATTGAATTTTATGATTTACAATAAAATATGACTAACAAAACGACAATCATTTAGGGCTACTGCTATGTTATTTGTAATAACGAGATATGTAGCTAATATCTTTTAATTAATAATTTAAAAAATTATAAATATTTTAAAGATGGTGCCCAAAGATGGTGTCAGAAGTTTAAATTATTATTTAATGAATATACATTCAGCTTTAGTTCCATATCTAATAAAAGTAGATAAAACATTGAAATGTTTAAGAAAAGATTAATAGTGAAAAATTATGATTTAAATGTTAAAAATGCTTAAAATATGAAAAATAATAATGTTTAAAATAGATTAATTAGCGAATAATTAATTAATTAATAATTAATTAGTGAATTTATTATCAGACCGATTTTGATAACTAAATTAAGACAGACATATTTATTCAAATTCAGTGTCCTGTAAACATAGTAAAATTTAACTTTTATTATCAATTTAATTTCTCATATCTCAGAGCAAATGAATATATCATAATGAATACATCATTACAACAAAGCGATGTATAAAACTATTGTGTACAGTCATCTTACCTTTCAACGGTATTAAGGTAGTGAACACCATCATGTCCACCAACTGCATATAATATATTGTTTAGAACACCGACTCCAACACCGCATCTAGACTTCGCCATACTTGCCATCATTTTCCATTCATTCGCTACATAATCTAAAGCTTCAACAGTGGAAATTGCATCTCCTGTACACCAGCCACCAACTAAAATGAAATCAAATTAGGAATGGTTAATTGAATCAAAACTAATTGAAAACTATGGAATGATAGTATTTTAGCAAATACTAAGAGATAATTACTTGAAAAACGTTAGTGCCAATTGTGTGTTGTTTAAACATTTATATTTAAATTTTATTTATATTTATAAATATAATATTTATATCGAAATATTTAGACAAATATATATATTATATTTATCAATAAAAAGTTTTTATAAAAAAAAACTTTATTATTATTTTTAGAAAATAACAATTTTTGAAATAAATTAATCGAAATTTATCAAACAATAAATTTAATTAAACAATAACTGAATTTTATCAAACATAAAACATGACAGGGCCATCATAAGAAGCGCCTACCGCAGTTTGTGAACCATTGATGTAATTTTATCAAACTGTAAATATTAGCTTAATATTTCGACTCAGCATGCAATTCAAATGTTTAATATTTTTAATACAAATGCAATGTGATCTTTCAAATCATTTGAATTTTAAAAGCTAACGAATTATTAGAGAAATTATTTTACTTTCAACACTGAACTTACTGCATGAATTATTTTTACTTTGTAATACGTTTTAAAAGTTGAAAAATAAAAGATTTTGTTTTTAAAAAATAAATTATTATTTTAAATAGTTGTTAGTGATCCATTATTGATAAAGAATTATGGGAACTGGATCAAAGAAAGTAGTAAAATTTTATTTTATATTTCGCTAATCTCTGTTAGCATCCTCAGAAGATGCTAACACAGATTAACATCCTCCATTTTCTGAAGATGCTAACAGACGGTTAGCGAAATATCAAATGAAAGTTTTCCCTTTTTTTATCCAGATCATATAATTCCTTATATAAATGTATTCATCGCTTTTCTGAAATATTTGTAAAGGGTACATTACAAGTAATTTCTGTAAATATTTTTACACGCCCTTATTTTAATCGTTTGAACTCCTATTTAAATTTCCAGAATCCATTAAAATATGGCAGGGCCATCCTGAGGAGCGTCTACCGCAGTTTGTGAACCGTTGGTGTATACGATATTACCATTTCGTTAAGAATGTGTAACAAAAATAATTTATCTTAAATATATTCCCTGTATAAATTAGCTATAAAAATTCAAATATGAAGTCTTGTTAATTTTCTGGAGATTGACGCTTCTTTAATAGCTTTGTATGCACGATATTACCATTTCAGGTTGAATACGTGTTCACAGTGATTTTAAGTCCGTCGTAAATAAAATATAATTTTGTATTTATTTCGAAACTTGTTAAAACAGTTTTAAAATATAGCAATAAAAGAATTACGTAACTTTCTGAAGATGCTAAAGAGAAATATGGTTAGAAAAATGGTTAGAGAAATATCAAATAAAATTTTCATATTTCTTTGATCCAGCTACAATAATTCTTTACTAAATTATTAGTATGTCAATCTTCGCTATAATTTAAAGATCACAATTATTTATATATTTATTATAAATACAAATCATTAAATAAATTGTAAACCTAAAACCTCAACTAACAAAACTGTTTGAAGTTAAAATATTAATTTTAGAATTTGAACGAATAAAATTACAATTTTATAAAATATATAAAATCGTATTTCTGGATGCTGATTGTAAGTGAAAAATATTTTATATAAATATAGTATTAATGAAAAGTGTTATTAAGCCTACTATACTTCTCAGATTAAAGTAAAACAGAAAAAGAATAAAAAATATATCAATTTGCAATAATTTCGTGTTCTCCATTGGCAGTAAAAGTGCAGCATTTCATTGATTATAATGTTGGCCGGCTTATTCTTTATTATCGATACACTTTCTCTGAAGTGTTGTAAAGCATCAATTTATTATTTATTATATAACTAACAAACTATTCGTTATATTAATTGATCCAGACAAGAATTGAAGCGTTTAACTTCTAAAATAATTTTGAATTGATTTATAGATTATATTAATTAGAACCCTATGAGCTCGAGTAAAATTGATTTTTAATATTTCCTGAATATATAAACTTAAAATTGCATAATAACTATGCCATTATGTAATTATTTAAAAAATATGTGAAAATATTAAAAATATTAAAAAAAATATTTATTACGAATATTTATTATATAATATTTATTAATCAATCCAATAATAAAATTGATTTTTAAAGTACAGTGAAATAATCTAATAAAGCTATTTTAAACTTATTTCAAATCGATTCGCATCAGATAATTTTAAAACAAAATTTCAAATTTAAATTACTAACCTACAAAAATAACATGTTCTTCTCTACCAGTTGGAGATCTAGGAACTATTCTTGGTGAGTCAAAGCTATCTCGTTCTGATGGAAGCAGAAGATAGTTCTTCGCCTCGTCTACCAAATCTCTGCAGCTGTGACTGCGTCGAATTAGATCATTACTGCTTACAGTATGTACAAGAAATTTGGGCTTCATTAATGGAAGCCTAACGTATTGTAATAACTAAACACTTGAGATTAAAAAAAACTTTTGCTAAACCATTAAGTACTTCTGATAAAAACGATGAACGCTTGTCGACATCAAATTCTATCCATTTTATAACAGCGCTATAAACATCCTCTTCTGAACACACTGAGAGATCATCACTGGAAATAATATCTATCAGCTGAGATTTGTCAAGATGTAGAAACTCCTCCGTCGTTTTTACCTTTATCAAAAATCACACAAAATTTTAAAAATCAAAACAACTATTTTGCAATTTAAATAAATATAAATTAATATTAATTGACATTAGTTAATATTAATTAATAATTTTGACTATTTTATACCTGATTGAAATTATCTTGAGCGTATTGATCAGCGAACCGTAGTAAATCATTACATGAGTGAGTATCAGCAAATGCTCGTATCTCCAGACAATTTGAAGGGTCGATTTGTTTTTTCAAAAACTCACAACATTGACGCTGAACTTCGTTTATCTAAAACATTATTCAAATTTTAGTTAAGGAAACGCATTTTAAATGGGTAAATGAAAAACTATAAATATATGAGTAATATGATCATTACTGCTTACAGCAATTAAAAAATTAATCAAGTAATTAGTAATAATTAGTAATCAGTAATTAGAAATTAGGCTTGTAAGCACACAGTCTGTGTGCATTTGCCACATTAAAAAAAACTTTCAAATAATTAGTAACTAGCAATTACAAGTAATTAGTGTAAATGATTAGTAAATTGTGACATTACGTAATATTTAAGTAATAAAAAATGTGAATTAAGATCAATCTCTATAAACGTACAATTTACCATCTTGTCTCAAATCACCGTCTAGCTTTTCTCCCCTTTCAATCCAGTTGTGGGGAGTACAGGCTACTTATGAGAGTCCATTAGCTCGAAACGGTGACTTTCTCATTTGCAGCAATTTCACTGTTGAATTTGTTTCGTGGTGATGACGCCCTGATATCAAAGTTTCTAAGAACAATGATATTTCCATTTGAGGAAATTTATTGATAATTAATAATCACATAATTGCATGTTAATTAGTCAAGCAATTAGCAATTACAAGTAATTAGTGTAAATGATTAGTAAATTGTGACATTACGCAATATTTAAGTAATAAAAAATGTGAATTAAAATCAATCTCTATAAACGTGCAATTAAACGTAAAGATTCATGAAAGTTGAATCAAAATGTAGTAACATTAGGGTATGAATTAAAAAATACAATTTAAAATTCGAATTTTAATTTTACATATTAATAGTTTTTAAAGTAAAATCTTGACAGTTAAACATTCAATAATAAATCGATAATAATTTTCCAAATGTATATTAACTTATCTAAAATGTAAAATAACAGAATATAGAACCTGAATATCGTTTCTTCAAACAATAATTACAGATTACAATTGAACACATATTTAAATAAGTATTTACTAATTTTAGTACGCAAAGACATATTTAAAGCAAATATCAAATAATAAAAAATGAAAATGGATCAATCACAACATTTTAACAAACGCACTTTAAACTCTTCAATCAGATTGAAAATAGAAGCGTAAAACGATATGCGAAATAATATTCTATATACTACAAAATACTGTGTGCTCGAACAAACGTAATATTTTTTAAATTGTGAATAACAATTAATAATAGCTCAATACGGAATGTCAAGTCTACATGTCACATCTACTTGTCATCACTTGCTAGAAAGTCGATATGTTAAAGAAGTTCTCTATATTATAGATCAAATAATGAATGACACGCATCGGAAATGTAATTGGAAATATATATGAGAAAGCTACTCAATAAAGGCAATACAAGTAGAAAAAGAGTACGATTAATGTAAAATTTAATGATTTTAATGTATATAATGATAAATTATAATTTGGATTATTATGAAAATGGGACAACAGATAGCATTGTGATAGAAAAATATAATATGAGCATATTATAATTGCATATTTTGAAACATTAGCTTGAATTGATCGAACGAATAATGACTTTTGAACTGGGGCAATCAACAATATTTATAAGTCACAATTCGCACTTTGCTCTAGCTATTTTTGTAATTTCAGTTTTATTTAGATAAGAATTGGTAAATGTATGCAACATTAATAAGTAAATCTCTAATAAAGAGATTTACTTATTAATAAAGAGATTTACTTATCAACTCTTTAATAAGTAAATTCAATGTCTGGTGGTATCCACTGCGATCACCTTATATCAGTATATGCCATAATATTTTAATATAATATTTGACATATTTTGATTGATTAATTCGTTACTTTAAAATAGGCAAATTTGCTTACTGATTTACAGGTTGAATACAAACAAAAGACGAAAAGAAAATTCACAATGGATAACACTCAATTAACATTTGCTGTTAATATCTATTCACATCTAATGATGTTAGCTTGAATAATACTCGGTTACTGAGAATATTCTTTTCTCTAGCAAGCGTACTTCTGCGTATAGAATCGAATCGCGAAGCGTTTCTATACGAACTAGTTTAAAATAAAGCTTTTTGAGAGGGTTCCTAATAGAAAAGTTATCTGTTCTGTCATTTATTCAAAATCATATGCGCCTTGTTCTCAATCATATTATTGCTTAGAAGTGATTCAAGTTTTTATATGCTATATTAGTTAATATAATAATTATTATATTATTTATTAATCATCGGCATAATAATGTATTTTATCGAGTTACAATGTTTATAGTAGATAAAAAATTATTTCATACTTGTTGATTTTTTGGTAAAAACATTACGAACTCTTTTCATAGTGTAATACTTTTCGAGATGTCCTGTAAAAGGACATTTCGAAAAGGCATCTCTTGATGCCACTTTATAGGACTTTTATAGCTAAGAAAACTAAAAAATCATGACTTTTCTGAAAAATTGTAAAGTAAATCAAAAGAGGAATATTCATTTTTTATTTCGTTATTTAAACAAATCACATCAAAGCAAATTAAAATTGTGCTTTATTACAATTTCCTTTTTGACAAAGTAATTTATTATTAATAATATTATGTTATATAAAAAATAAAAATATTTAAAATTTAAATATAAATTAAAATATTATATTTAAATAGTTTAAAATATTAATTTCATATTACTTTCTACAAATAAGCGAGCATATAAAAGAAACATAAAAAGCTACTAAAATTTATTATCATAATATACAATATTATATAATTAAATATAAATTTTATTAATAACAAATTTTTTATGAAATAAATTTAAATAAAAAATAAAATTCAATAAAATTTAATCTCATCTAGGGGGGTATTATAATTTTTCAAAAACGGCATGAAATGTCAAACACATTTTTTTATGAAATAAATTTAAATAAAAAATAAAATTTAATGAAATTTTAATAAAATTTAATTAAACATTTTTTATTTTAATTTCATTAAATTTTATTAATAAAATTTAATGAAATAAATTTTATTAATAAATTAAAATTTAATTAACTCATAAAGAATTTATTTTATCACAAGTTAAAATTACAATTTGATATTTGAATAATTGTTAACAGAGGCAACATTATTATAATAATATTAATAATATAATATTCAATAATATAATAAGTTATATTATATTATAATATATTAATATATAAACGAGCATATAAAGGAAACCATTAACAAAATAACAAGTCATATTTATTAAAGAATTTTAATAACTTAAAATTATTTAATAAAGTTTTTGTTAAAAGCATTCTGTAATTTGGGTGACTTTTTATTACAAGTAATAACATCGATTGTTTTTAATGTTGTTTTCTTCATCTACAATGAAAATAAGTACATGACATTCAAAATGTGTTTATTTTATTGTTCAGTAATAGCATTTTTGGATAGCACGAATAATTTTAAAACTTGATCACTTAGTTTAGATCCTTAACTCTTCAGAGACTGTAATCCAGTAATGTTCAGAAATCGACTTGTCTAGTACAAGTCGATTAGTACAAGCACATTCTTAAATAGCGCGAGCATCATATTTTATGTTGCCGAAAGTCGATCTTTGCAAGCGATTCTTCTTGAACTGCACAAGCTTTACTAATTAAAGAAGGTGACTAATACGATCAAATGCATTTGATAGAATTAAATTGTTCTATTGTTCCATTATTCTATTGTTCAGTAATAGCATTTTTGGATAGCACGAATAATTTTAATCAAAAATAAGTTTAATACTTGATCACTTAGATTAGATCCTTGACTCTTCAGAGACCATAATCCAGTAATGTTCAGAAATCGACTTGTCTAGTACAAGTAGATTCTGAGTTAATTAGATTTTCTACTATAACATTACGGTTAGAAATACAGTTAGAATTGTGAAGGTTTGATGAGCTTGATTTTTGATAAGCTTGGATTACTTTCGTTTGAGGATGCGGTTAGTTACTTTAACATAATGCTGCTACCTATTTTGGTAGGTAGCAGCCTACCAAAAAAAATAAAATATTTTGTTATAATTATTATTAATAAAAATCCAAAATTATTAAATTCAGAAAAGGAGGACCTTGTCGTCGTGATGACGTGCTGTTAATCACGCATTATATCACATTAAGCAAGAACCCTGGGGTTCGACCAATAGGAATCGAAGATGTTTCGAGAAGAATAATCTCAAAGTCAATACTAAGTGTTGCTCAGCCACAACTACAACGGATTTGTGGGGAAATGCAATTTTGTGATGGACAGGGTGCAGGCACCAAATGCGTAATCCACGCTCTACGAGATATACTCTCCAAAGAACTAAACTCTGTGATTATGTCAATTGATGCAGACAATGCATTCGATCGTGTAAATCGGAAGACCGCTCTTATCCACATGCCGAAAATATGTCCAGCACTTTCAACAGTTCTCAAATTTATATAAAAATCCAACGATACTTACCACTGGTGGTGAATGTATTTTCTCTCGAGAAGGATTTACCCAGGGAGATGTCTTCGCAATGGCTGCTTTTGCATCAGCCACGTTACCATTATTACTTCGTATCAAAGAAAAGTTCCCAAGAATTCATCAATATGAATTCTTGTTGATTATTCATCAACAAGAATTCATCGGTATGCTGATGACGGCAACTTCGTCGGAAGCCCTTCTGAAGTAAATATGGCATTCGAATTGCTCGAACAAATTGGTCCGGAATACGGATTTTACATAAACGTAAAAAAGTATCGTCTATACAAACGGGATTAACGCAGCGTCGCTTTTAAAATTATTTGAGGATATTCAGGTTCCAATTAACGATAAAGGGTTATCAGTATTAGGATCTCATATCGGTAATGAAACGTTCGTGAAAGATTTTGTTCACAAAACCACTAAATTAATGATCAACACCATCGCTCGTCTTACTGAAGTTGGACACACCGATCTTCAGATTGCATATGCAGTGTTAACCAGATCTATTCAGACCAAGTAGATTATCTCCAGAGATCTTGTATTTGCGATGCTGATTGGTTTGTTCCACTGGCTTCGTCGATCAGGTCAATGCTAAAATGTTTAATTGGATCGGATCCAGTTAGTGACGATATTTTATGGCGAATTTACAGTCTAAGTGTACTAAACGGTGGTATTGGTATCAAAGATACAAGTACTTACTTAGACGGTAACTATGAAGTATCCCGTAGATTGTGTGAGCATTACATAGATGGTCTAACCGATGTTAACGTCAATCTTAGGCAATTAATCATTTATAAAGAGATTCAAAAAAATCGAATATCTAAAGAACAGGACGAGCGATTTCGCCTAATGCAAACCCTTGATCTGGTCCTTAAAAGTTCCATCGAGCACGCATAAGTAAAAGGATCATCCGCTTGGCTGACCGTATTTCCAACGCAAAATACACAAACGAGAATGATCAGCATTGCTTTTCGCGACTATATTTTAGCAAGGTATGGTGCACTTCCAACAGATGCTCCAAGAACATGCCAGTGTGGTGAGGCAAACTCTATCTCCCATGCATTCTCGTGTATAGTTGGCGGATTGCCCTCAATGAGAGACGACGTAATTCGGGATTTCCTCGCAGAAAAGTTAACAGAGGTGTGTCACAACGTCCAAATTGAGCCTAATCTGAGTCCCATCAGTGAAAGTGTCAAATTTCGCAATCGCACTACTACAACAGATCCTGAAGCAAGATTAGATATTTCATGTTCAGGCCTTTTTTGAGACAGAACGGAGCGTATTCTCACAGATATCTGCGTTTTTAATGCTCACGCTCCATCCAACTCCTCCAAGAGTCTCGATTCATGCTTTCGTTTTCACGAATCAAGAAAAAGAGGTAAATACCTAGAGCGCGTTACGGATATCGAACGAGCTTCATTCATTCCCGCCGTATTCTCAAGCCACGGTGAAGCTGGTAAGGAGTCCGGTATTTTTTTAAAGCGGTTGGCCGGTTGCATCTCTCAGAAACATCAAACATCGTACTCTGACGAATACTAAGGTTGAGAGGACATCTTGGTATTGTTTGAGCCAAAATGTCCTCACGCTGTATTCGAGGTGAGCGCTCAGCATTCACCGACCGTGTAATAGCGCCCTTTTTGCAAAACCCACTTAACTATCTTGACAATTTCAACATTGCTATATAATTAATTTCAATACACAGGACCCATTTGCGGGTATCAATTTACTTGTAACTTATAAAAAATAATAATTATTATTAATAATAATTCATTTCAATACCTGTAAATTCATTAATAATCAATCCACATTTACAAGCAGCTTGCTGCTATAAAAACGCCTTCAAGTCAAAATCAACGATCCTACAAGTAAAATCTTACCCCAGTCGTGATTAATATTTTAAATATTTTGCTTTCAATTTATGTAATTCCTGTAACTTTTGCTACCAGCCCCAAGCCAAGAGGCTGTGATGGGCATTAATAAATAACTTCTCAGATTAATTATTATTAATAATTATTATTAATAATTAATATTTTATTAAAATAATTAATAATAAATAATTAAATTATTAGTTACGCAAATAATTTGTTCCATTAACAAATATATGGCTTCCCCTATCCGTGTTCACAATAGGAAATGTAAGCGTCAAAACATTTAAGTTGATAACTTAAAAAGATAAAAAGAACTTGATATCAGACTATAAGTTATGCAAAATATGCATAAAAATTAAATTAACGGTAAATCCATTTATTGTATACCTGAAAAAGACAGGCTGCTGGAAGAAGATTTTGAACATTTGATTCAGATATGTGAAGGTTTGAAGTGTAGCAATAGTCAATTAACGTTTGCATAGCGCTCTCGTCGATTTCGTGTATGCGAATATCCCTCTGTCTGCTTTCGCTCAGCTCCCTAGTAAACATTGCGTGGAAATAAGGACTATGCGCTAAACAGGGAACATAATTTAAGAATAAAAAATAATGCAAAAAACAAGAATAAATTTGAAAGATAAAAATATTTATCACATTATAGTTAATGAATTCTTTAGTCTACATTTCGCTGAGTTCGCAAAATCGCTTTTCAAGTGGTCGTTTTTACTCTCTAATGTAATTTAAAATCTCGTTTGAGTTGTCAAGTGATCACAACTAAGGCAATAATCTGTGATGTCTAGATGGCGCATCATGCTATTTATGACTTATAAACATTACATCGAACTGAAAAATATTATAAACTGCCTATCTCCTATAATAATTAAAATTCCTATTAATTGAAATAACTAGTTAAACTAATTAACTAGTTAATTAAACAAGTCATGAAGGAAGGATTATGTAGTTGGTTTTCAATGTGAAAGCCACTTTATGTGACCTAGTAAGCAAACAACACCATTTTTTATGAACTACTCATTTCGTAAGAAATCCTGGACAGTGTTTACTCTGTGCACTATTATATAATAATAACTTCCAGATAGTTAAGCTTAACTATCTAAAATAACAATTAACATTACAATTTGAAAAAGAAACTTAGAAAAACATTAATTGATTATTATATTATATAATATATAATATAATAATATAATATTATAATATATTTAATATATAATATATATCATATATTATTATACAATTATTATAGTAATAATTATTAATTATCAATGCATGTCTACCACAATAAAATTTGTTGCTGGGGACTGAATATTCATGAAATGCATATAAATCATATAAATCACATAAATCATATAAATCTGATTTATTCCTTCATTTCTTATAAATAGAATTCTAGAGTACGCCAGCTATGATACAGACAAATTGGACGAAGCCAAATTATATCAAGAGAAGATTTATATTAAGATTATCAATTCATGGCTACCACAATAAAATTTGTTGTTGAGGATTTAATATTCATGAAATTTCAACTAATTGCGTATGTAAATATTGCAAGTGTTTATGCAATAGCCTTATGCATGCATTAAGTTGTTATTATTTGTCAGCAAAAGGATTGATGTTTCTAGATGCTTTACAAGTTTGAAAAGTTATGTATCTTTTTTCTTTTGCTCGTTCTTTTTTAACGTTCTTTATTTTCGGATTAATTTGATACTTATGGCTTGGATTTATTATTCCCAAGAACCTTAAGTGCTAAACATGTTTTTATATTCTTCTTATAGAATTTTTAATGTTGAATGTATTTCTGCCAACACCGTAAGGTGCCAGTGCATACTTGTTAACTGGAAAAAATCTCAGATAATTATTAATTATTATAATTATCAATTAATAATTGTCATGATTTTAAATTGTCCTGATTATATTAAGTTCTTACACTAATTACAATCTAAAATACATACAATCATAACAAGCAAGAATTAGCAATCATACAAGCAATCACTACAAGCAATCACACAAGCAATCAAACAAGCAATCACAACAAGCAATCACAACAAGCAATCACAACAAGCAATCACAACAAGCAATCACAACAAGCAATCACAACAAGCAATCACAACAAGCAATCACAACAAGCAATCACAACAAGCAATCACAACAAGCAATCACAACAAGCAATCACAACAAGCAATCACAACAAGCAATCACAACAAGCAATCACAACAAGCAATCACAACAAGCAATCACAACAAGCAATCACAACAAGCAATCACAACAAGCAATCACAACAAGCAATCACAACAAGCAATCACAACAAGCAATCACAACAAGCAATCACAACAAGCAATCACAACAAGCAATCACAACAAGCAATCACAACAAGCAATCACAACAAGCAATCACAACAAGCAATCACAACAAGCAATCACAACAAGCAATCACAACAAGCAATCACAACAAGCAATCACAACAAGCAATCACAACAAGCAATCACAACAAGCAATCACAACAAGCAATCACAACAAGCAATCACAACAAGCAATCACAACAAGCAATCACAACAAGCAATCACAACAAGCAATCACAACAAGCAATCACAACAAGCAATCACAACAAGCAATCACAACAAGCAATCACAACAAGCAATCACAACAAGCAATCACAACAAGCAATCACAACAAGCAATCACAAATGACGAGGGAAAGCCGAGCAAAGATATTTGCTGCTGTACATGCAATAGTCACGCGGCACGGTGCAAAGTATGTGTTTGCGCTCGCTCCAAGAAGAGTTGTAACAATTGCCGTGCCAGTAAATGTCAGAATAAATCTGCAGTAATCGCTGATGTATTGGGTGGAACCAATTTAACTGGACCATCGCAAACTTCGGAATCCCCGACTCACTGGTCTCGGGCGAAGTCAGTTGGCTTACCTACAAATAATCACGTTCCTTGCCTCAATGTTTGTGCCGAGGACTCGATAAAAGTGATGTACCTGCAAGTCATCAAATGGCGTCCAATTTGTTTCGCCTACCACGATGCAACGAGAGTAGGAAATTTCTTAACGAGCTGGCTTCCTTGTTCGAACTTGCGACAACGGATGATGATGGTTCTATGCTGATGAGAGCAGCGATTCTGTGCCAAAGCTGCCTTCAGAAGGTTGGTGCGAACAAAACCAGTTCGAATAGAAGGATTCTGTCGCGCCGGTTAGCTTTATGGGATTAACTATTACGATTTGGTACAAGAAGGTATGTGCATACAAAATCATATTGATCGGTTACGGCATCAAAGAAAAAATGACTCTGCCTGGCACAACTTGTGTCTAGGACTATTTCAATCTGGTAAGGTAAGTGCAGCATTGAAAGTCATAGAAGATCATTACGATGCTATTTTTTTGCACTCTTCCACAATAATCGATGGTATCTCGGTCAAACAGATTCTAGAATTGAAACATCCTCCGGGCTCTGAAATTGATGAGTCAATAATACTTGACAGAGAATTATACGGCAGTGTAGAGTTTCATCACTCTCTCTTTGAGCAGATTGACGGAAGGCTCATCCATTCTTGTGCAGAACGGACTCGTGGAGCGGCCGGGCCGTCTGGGGTAGATGCTTCTGGATGGCAAGTATTTTTGAGCGGCTTTGATAGAGATTCATTTCGTCTTGCTACGGCCCTCGCTTCCCTGTCAAAAGACTAGCGTGTGTTCCAGCTTCAGAGAGGCACCACAAGTGCTTTAGTAGCGAGCAGGTTGATTGTCCTCGGTAAAAATCCGGGAGTCAGACCGATCGGTATTGGAGAGGTGTATCGGAGGATCATAGCGAAGGCAGTTTTGACGGTAATATCGCCCCAGATTAAGTCAGTCGCCGGAAACACACAATTATGTGCAGGACAACAAGCAGGAATGGAATACATTGTTCGGACAGCAAGAGAAGCCTTACGTAGTGGGTTGGGAAAGTGCATCTTGACCATTGACGCGATAAACGTGTTCAATGTCATAAACCGCATGCTCAGTTTGCACAACATGGAAAAAATTTGTCCTGGTCTGTCAACTATTCTGAGGAATTGTTATGAGGAAAATCCAATACTATGTTTGGATAATGAGATAATGTCTTCAAGAGAGGGTTTTACCCAAGGCGACCCCCACTCTATGGTGTCGTTTGCGGCATCCACCATTCCGTTGATTGATTCGATGAAGGGACTACACCCCATGTACAGCAACTATGGTATGCAGACGATGTTACGTGCGAGGGAACGCCAGAAGATCTGTTAAAATTCTTCGAATCCATGAAAAGTATTGGACAGTTGTACGAGTTTCACGTAAACACGACGAAATGTAAAGTTTAAGCGGGCCTGGCCGAGATAGAAAAGTGCCAGCCTTTCGAATCGCACGGTATCCCGATTCACACTGACGGACTAATTATACTCGGGTGCCCAATCGGTTTTCAAGCATATGAGGAGGAACAGATTCAGCTAATGATTCAAAAATTGATAGCTCTGATTGAGCGGTTGAGCGAGGTAGCTGCAATGTCTATGCAAGTGTCTTACTGGTTGCTTACGAATTGCGTACAGCATAAATGGAGACGTATACAACGGGCATGCCCGTGTGATCCCAAATGGCTTGCCATTCTTGAGAGAGCAATAAGAAAGAACATGGTTGATAAGTTAATCGTCGAGCAACCGTCCGATCTTATGTATAGAATTCTAAGTCTCTCATTGCGGTTTGGAGGTTTGGGAATTGCGAACCCCTGTGTAAACTCGGTAAAAGAGTGGCAATACTATGCTATAATGTACCAGGCTCTTGATTCGTCTAAGGATTCGGACTCGCTTGCGACTCGTTTGCAGACTGCGTCGGAGAAAATAAGGCGTATGAGACAGCTCGACCTGAAGGAAGTCTTTCAAGCAATTTCTGAAGAATGCGATCCTGACAGAAAGATTGCGCTTGAACACGCTACGGTGAAGGATGCTTCAAGTTGGCTCAACATTCTACCGTCTGACTATCACGATTTTCGCCTGAATAACAGAGAATTTTGCGACGGCATTGCGACAAGATATAACACAGCATTATTGCAAGCGCCTGAGAAATGTAAATGTGGCGACTTGAACTCTGTTCAGCACACTCTATCATGCAAGAAGAGTGGTAAAACGATTATCCAACACAATGTGGTGAGAGACACAGTTGCACGAATTCTAGCTGATGTAACTACGAAGCCAGAAATTGAGCCTACGCTGACACCGGTGAACTCAAACATTGTATTTTCGTGTCAGGCTACATCGAAGGATATGAACGCGAGATTAGACATAAGTTGGCACGGTCTTTTCGGCATACAGACTGAGCGGTCCTTGATGGACGTATCGATATTCAACCCATTTGCAAGGTCGTATGCGCTGAGGTCCGTTGATGCTGCGTTTGGATACCATGCACTGAGGAAGATCTCAAAGTACTCGGAACGAGTAACAAAGATTGAACGAGCAATATTTCTGCCTGGTCATTATGTCAGCATTAGGAGCGCTCGGAGCTGATGCAAGCAAAGTAATTAAAAGGGCGGCGAAGATAGCTTCTAGGAGCAACAACCAGGCATATTCTGAGTGCGTTGCGCAGTTCAGAAAATGTATTGGAATCAGACTTGTACGAGCAAATTCGTGGTGCTTTGGAAACTGAACTAATGAACGAATTTCTCAGGCGGTAGATCCGAGGGTTTAATGACTTTGAATTCAAGCATTTGTATTTTGGGCCCATCTGCGGGAACCCCGATTCTGTTATCTTCTCTCAAGAAATAAAAATTATAAAAATTATAAAAAAATATTAATTATTAATAATTATTAATTATA